>JACBKR010004358.1:0-24233 GCA_014218235.1 Colocasia esculenta | reverse complement strand
AAGGAACTGGCCATTAACTCTGGCTGAGGACTTGGCGACAAGCGATGTTGACGCCAAGTTCTCCGGCCATTATTCCTGCAGAAACCCTAATCCGAATCCACAGGTTTTCTAATCGTTTAAACTACAATAAAACATACAAACAATTCCTCTAACATGCTGAACCTTAACACAACCATTAAACATGTTTCATGCATTAACTACTCAAACACCCATTATCCCCGCATGGTGCAACATGATCCGAAAACGCATTATCATGCTGATTCAAGTGGTTATGATGTGTTTTAATGTTCCTACGGAACTACCAGGGTTCGTCCCCTACCTCCGAACACGTTAGAATCTCTTGCAATCCCCCGGTTCACGCCGAGCCCTCCGCAAGCTCCCACGCGAAATTGCACCACGCCGCGACGTTCCTCGCGCAATTCGGCACGCCACGCGTTCGACGATCGTCCAACCACTCCTCGGAACCTGTCTGGAAACTTCAGAGACACCGAGGGCGCGAAGCTGGGGCAAGAGGGGAAGAGAGTGAGCTGAGAAAGCTGCCCTCGGGTGAGCCTATAACCTGCAATTCTCAGGTTGGCGTCAACCCATGCCGCCAACAGCAATCGCCACCCTCTGCGTCCACATCTACTGCCGCCAAGTTCATGCGGTAAACGTCCACTAAACTGGACGCCAACAGTCAACGACCACCCCTGGCCGCCAACTCCAACTGAACAGCAGCAGGTCCTATTTCATTTCAGGACCAACCCTGCTCTTCACCTGCTCAAACCACACATCCACACCATGCATTCCACACAACCGACTCACACTGGCCTCACAACGGCCGCCACAACCACAATACACACGATCCGCATGGATTCGAAAGGCACACGACGTTACATTACTATCATCTAAAAAGAAAATTTCGACCTCGAAATTCATAACACAATCAAAGTTAAACAACTCATATATACACACCTTTACAAGCACTATCATCTAAAAAGAAAATACACAAGCTTACTCAAACAGATAGGGATACCCTTTAGCCATTCCGCGGCCAATCCCAGGTATCCTCCCACCTAATCTATTTTCCCATCTCACTTTAACTAGCTCAATTTCTTTATTTCTCAGCTTCTTTCATCTTTCGATCTGTGATCTGCACCGGATACTCTGGCATAGTCATGTCCGGCCTCAGGTCACCACCTTGATATCTGATTATTTGAGCTGGATCTTCAATACACTTTCTCAACATAGAGACATGGAAAATATCATGCACATCTGCAAAATCAGCTGGCAAATCCAGCCTATAAGCTGCTTCCCCAATTCTTTCAATCACCTGGAAAGGTCCCACATACCTTGGACTCAACTTCCCAGACTTGCCAATCTCATAATACCTTTACTCGGGGAAACTCTCAGAAAAACAAAATCTCCCACCTCAAACTGAAGTGGTCTCCTCCGCACATCTGCATAACTTTTCTGCCTACTTTGAGCTGCCTGCAATTTTTCTTTAATAAGCTTCACCACTTCCGTGGTTTGCTGAATCAATTCAGGACCCACTAAATGCCTTTTCTCCCACTTCATGCAAGTTCAATGGGGTTCTACATGGCCTTCCATATAAAGCTTCATACGGTGCCATCCCAAGACTGGTATGATAACTATTATTGTAGGCAAACTCAACCATTCCCAAATGATGCTCCCAACTGCCTCCCCAAACTAAACAACAAGCTCGCAACATATCTTCAATTGTCTGAATAGTCCTCTCTGTCTGACCATCTGTCTGGGGTGATAAGCGGAGCTATACCTTAATTCAGAACCAATTACTTTCTGCAAACTTCTCCAAAAACCAGAAGTAAATCTTGGATCTCTATCTGATACAATAGTCTTTGGAATACCATGCAGTGGAACAATTCTTTCAACATAAATATTTGCCAACCTGTCCACTGTCCAAGACATACTCACTGCCACTAATCTACATACCTTAGTCAATCTGTCAACAAAAACCCATATTCCATTATGCCGGAACTCGACCTTGGTAAACCTGCCACAAAGTCCATTGCAATATCATCCCACTTCCACTGGAATAGGTAACGGTTGCAATAAATCTCCAGGCTTCTGATGCTCTGCTTTAATCTGCTGACAGATAGCACATCTTGCCACAAATTCTGCTATTTCTTTCTTCATATGAGGCCACCAAAAATGCCTTCTTAATCATGGTACATTTAGTACTACCCGGATGAATAGTGTACCTAGATTTATGAGCCTCTTCGAAACTCGTTGCTTCACCTCTCTCTCTGCAGGAACAAACAACTGTCTCCGAAGCCTGACCACACAATTATCATCAATAGAAACTCCTTCCATTTTACAATTCAGGTAAAATTGCATCTGCTCTCTGAGCTTCAATGATCTGCCAATATAAAGATGGCTCTACAGCACTAGCAGCTAGAATTGCCCGTCGCTGACTGCTGGGCACATACAAGGAATTCTCGCTACTTCTTCATACAACTTCCATTCTTAATCATCATCAAATTCATATATGCCTTTCTGCTCAAGGCATCTGCTACAACATTGGCCTTACCCGGATGGTAAGCCAAACTGAAATCATAATCCTTCAAATATTAACCCATCTGCGTTGGCGAAGATTCAAATCTTTTGCGAGAAGATATACTTCAAGCTTTTATGATCTGTAAAAATCTCAAATCTCTCGCCATACAGATAATGCCTCCACACTTTTAAAGAAAATACAACTGCTGCCAATTCTAATCATGAGTGGGGTAATTCTCTTCTGTTGGCTTCAATTGCCTAGATGCATAGGCTATCACTTTACCATGCTGCATAAGCACTGCGCCAAGTCCTCTCCTTGAAGCATCAGTATACAGCACAAAACCACCACTCCCTGACGGTAATGTCAATATAGGTGCGATGTAGTCTTTTCTTTAATTCCATAAAACTTCTCTGACATTCACCGGACCACACAAAAGGCACTCCTTTTCTGGTCAATCTGGTCATGGTGTGCTGCAATCTTAGAAAATCTTGAATAAACGCCTATAATAACCTGCCAACCCCAGAAAACTTCTAATCTCGGTTATTGTCTTAGCACTTCCCACCTAGACATAGCTTCCACTTTACTCGGCTCCACTGCTACTCCTTAGCTGAGATAACATGACCCAAAAACTGAATTTCCTTCAACCAGAATTCACACTTACTAAATTTAGCAACAGCTGGTTATCTCTTAACAACTGCAAAGTAAACCTCAAATGAGCTGCATGCTCCTCTTCAGATGCTGAATAAATTAGAATATCATCAATAAAGACCACAATGAATTGATCTAAATATGGATGAAAATTCTATTCATCAGATCCATAAACCTGCAGGAGCATTAGTCAACCAAAAGGCATTACCACAAACTCATAGTGACCATATCTGGTTCTGAACGCTGTCTTATCTATATCCTCCTCTTTAGTTCTCACTGATGGTACCGGACCTCAAATCAATCTTAGAAAACACCTTTGCTGATTGCAACTGATCAAATAAATCATCTATCCTCGGCAACGGGTACTTATTCTTGATGGTCACATCATTCAATTTCTATAATCAACACATCCGAAAACTTCCATCTTTCTTTTCACAAATAAAACCGGCGCTCCCCACGGGGAATGACTCGGTCTATAAAACCTTTTGCAACAACTCTTCTAATGCTTTTTCAATTCTTTAAGTTGCTGGTGCCATCCGATATGGAGCTTTAGAAATCGGCATGGTACCTGGCAGCAACTCAATAGTGAAAGTCCACCTCTCTATGTGGAGCTAAACCAGGCAAATCTTCAAGAAAAACATCAGCAAATTCCCTAACCACGGGAACTGCTTCTACTGGCTGACTGGCTCTACCAAACTTACCGAGGCTAAATAAGCCACACACCCATCATTATCAACTTTCTAGCTTTAATTGCAGAAATTAGAAACTTGGAGGTATAAAAGGCATACCTTGATATTCAAACACTGTACCATTAGGATGACAAAATCTGATCCGTTTCTTTCTGCAATCTAACATTGCTCCATACATCTCAAGCCAATCCATACCCAGAATGATATCATAATCTGACAACTGCAGGGCATACAACCGACCCGGCATCTGGTTCCCTTCAATCATAACAGGAGCTTCATCTATATAGCTCGAAGTGAGTAAGAACTCACCTGAAGGAACCTCCACCACTAACTCACAAAGACTTCTCTTCTAAAGGATGAGCTATGCAATCCAGAAATTCTTCGGAAATAAAAGAATGAGGCACCCGAATCAAATAAGACTCTTGCTGAATATTCATAAAGAGGTAAAGTACCTTCTATCATATTTGACGCCTCTGCCTGGGCTCGGGTGATAGCCATAACCCGGCTCTCCCTCGCTGCTGCGGTGCTCCTCTGCCACGACCTGCCTGTGGCTGCTGGAACTGCTGAGGCTGCTGCTGCTGCACACCTCTGCCATACCCTATTCTCTCGCATAGGACAATTGCGAATCAAATGTCCCGGCTGATTACAATTATAACATCTACCCTGGAGGAACAATAGGCTGCCTGGCAGTGCTCTGCTGCGACTCCTCCACCTCAGGCCTACCTCGGCCTTGCTGCAACTGCTGACGACCTCCCCATCCTCTTCCTTTGCCTTTAAATGCTTGCTTTAATTTCTGGCCCCATTTCCCGAAACCAGATGAAGAAGGTCCTGCTGGTGCCTTGCCTTTGCTTGCACCTACTGTCTGCTACGGTAGCCGGAAACTACCTGAACCTGACTCACCTGCCTGGCGAGTCCGGATAGACCTCTCCAAAGTAGCTGCCCTCTGTGCTGCCTCTTCCACTGTCTTGCACATGAGAGGTACTATCGCATCCTGCAATTCCACTCTCAAACCTCTGATAAAATACTCAACCATCATGGTATTATCTGAAACCACATATGGTGCATAACGGCTAAGTGCCATAAAATCTCATCTGGTACTCTAAGACTGAAGAGTTACCTTGCTGAAGAGTTCGGAATTGCTCTTTTTACTTGCTGCACTTGGATCGGAAAGAATGTATCATTAAATACATCAAGAAACTCCGTCCAAGTGATAGCTTCTTCTGTCCTGCTGCAAAAGTGGTTTGCATCTTCAATCGCCACCATTCCAAGGCAAAAACCTCTCAACTGGTAGTAGCTAATACCACTTTATCCGCTGCCGAACATCTCATGGTTGCAAAAACCCTTTCTATTTATGAACCCAGTGCTCGCTGTATCTGGATTCGGCCCTCCTGAATAAGTAGGCGGCTGCAATCTCAGAAATTCTCCACCTGCATTATTGGTTCTTCTGCTATCAACATGGTGGTGGTGGTGGCACAGGTGCTACAAAAGGTACCTCCACTCTCGGCGGAACTGGAGCAACAGGTACAGCCTCTCCATCCAGGTGGCACTGCAACCGGTGGTACCGGCGCCTGCTGATCCATTCTTGCTCGAATATCCGTGAGGCTCTCCAGATTCTTTCTATCATACGCTGGGTGCTTTCCTCCGGATCATCTCCTCCACCACCCCAATCTCTCCTATCAGCCATTTCAGAAATTTCTACATACACAAAACACCAGACAAAAATCAAAACCACAAATGATCAAAAACCAGGGTCCCTACCAGCAGTGTATAATGACCGAAATAGGCTATGTATCCTTTCTAATTCCCTTATATTAACACGGACCTTGCTCTATACCAACTGTGACGGAACGCCTCGGCCAAGCCCGTTAAACCGATAACGTACTTGATCCGAGTCCGCCTCCCGCGAACGGGCCGAAGCCTCGCAAGGGATACCAAACCACAGTCCGTGTAAACATAAAGGAAACACACCACATTTATATATAATTCACAAGTTTACATAGCCAAATTTCCACAAAAACTATAAAGAGGTACAAGAGCCTGGGGCATACCCCGAGGTACAACTGAAGAAAGTAAACAACTATTAAACTACACTGCTGGAGTACTCTTGGAGGTGCTGACCCTGCACCGCTACGACGCGGCCCGGAACTGGACGTCAGACGAGAGACGTCCTCCTCGCTCTCACCTGTGGGGGGTAGGGGTGAGCCTCTCTAGTCACTGGCTCAGTAGGGAACTCCCCAAACCGAGCAAACAAACACCACGGTACGAATAGTACAATACCAACAATTTATAGAACAGCTAAGCAGGTAAGTAAAGCTGTAAAAGTACTCACCGTCTGCGACTACGAGAAACAACAGTAATAATTAAACGGCAAACCAGTACAGGTGTACAAGCTAAAGTAGAGACAGCCAACACGAGCCACGTGAACTGGTTCGCGACACAGAAACTGACTCGGACAACTAACACAGGTCTACCTCTCAGTCTCGCAGCCACGACGAAAGGTCCAGCTGCCGCTCCACGTAAAAAGGTCAAGCAACTGTGGAGACCAACTAAACACCACAACCTGCAGACCACACGGTCACAGGCCCATGCCGGACACCTCCAGAGACCCTGGCCTGGGCTCGCTAGAGTGAGGCACTGGAAAAGGACTAGCTGGGGGACTAGTGTCGACTACTGGTGTCCGTACCCCCAACTACGAGCGCGCTACAAGTGACTAAAAACAAACTCAAGTGTCACTGTCCCACTGTCGTCTTCCCTCAGCCGGACGTACAACTCAAATAGGAGTGAGGGTGTCCAGGTCAGACGACACAGACCTCGACGGTACAGCACAAGTACCGGGAACAAAGCCCCGAGCTAACAGCCTGGATCACAAAGAACCTGGGGCACCCCAACTGGAGAGGTAACCACGGTAGGCGTCGTACTACTCGCCACGTACACAGAACCACGTGCACGTCACACACAAACCACGTGAAACCTCACGTAAACACAAGTAACCACGGTCCACCACACGTGAACCAACTGACTCGCGTAAACACTACGCAGTCACTGAAGTAAGCAACTACCGCATACCTTGTATGCTAAACACGAGAATCAGTGCACTCAGTGTACCTCATGCGTCAACACACGCGCATTATGATAAATATCATTAATTTAGCCTTTCTGTTCATAGCCAATAGGCGGCAACATCGACTGCCGCTTACACCAAGTCAACGGCAAGGGAACTGGCCGTTAACATCTTGGCTGGGGACCTTGGCGACAAGCGATGTTGACGCCAAGTTCTCCGGCCATTATTCCTGCAGAAACCCTAATCCGAATCCACAGGTTTTCTAATCGTTTAAACTACAATAAAACATACGGAAACAATTCTCTAACATGAATGAACCCTTAACAACCCATTACAACATGTTTCATGCATTAGACTACAAACACCCATTATCCCGCATGGTGCAACATGATCTGAAAACCATATCATGCTAATTCAAGTGGTTATGATGTGTTTAATGTTCCTACGGAGCTACTAGGGTTCGTCCCCTACCTCCGAACACGTTAGAATCTCTTGCAATCCCCCGGTTCACGCCGAGCCCTCCGCGAGCTCCCACGCGAATTGCACCACGCCGCGACGTTTCCTCGCGCAATTCGGCACGCCACGCGTTCGACGATCGTCCAACCACTCCTCGGAACCTGTCTGAAACTTCAGAGACACCGAGGCGCGAAGCTGGGGCAAGAGGGGAAGAGAGTGAGCTGAGAAAGCTGCCCTCGGGTGAGCCTATAACCTCCTGAACCATTCTCAGGTGGCGTCAACACCATGCCGCCAACAGCAACCGCCACCCTCTGCGTCCACATCTACTGCCGCCAAGTTCATGCGGTAAACGTCCACTAAACTGGACGCCAACAGTCAACGACCACCCTGGCCGCCAACTCCAACTGAACAGCAGCAGGTCCTATTTCATTTCAGGACCAACCATGCTCTTCACCTGCTCAACACACATCCACACCATGCATTCCACACAACCGACTCACACTGGCCTCACAACGGCCGCCACAACCACAATACACACGATCCGCATGGATCCGAAAGGCACACGACGTTACATAGACAGTACATTATTTATAAAATCTAAGGTTAAAAATATACTTCTTGTGCAAATATATGTAGATGATATTATTTTTGGATCTATTGATGAGTCTCTTTGCAAGTACTTTGAAAAGCTCATGCAAGGAGAATTCGAAATGAGCTTGATGGGGGAGCTGAGCTACTTCCTTGGATTGCAAATCAAGCAAGGGAAGGATGGCACTCATATCTGTCAAGCCAAGTACACCAAAGAGCTGTTAAAGAAATTTGGATTTGAAGGTGCAAAGCCATTATCAACTCCAATGAGCACATCAACCAGAATGGACAGTGATCAAAAAGGTAAAAAGTAGATCAAAAGAATATAGAGGTATGATAGGGTCATTACTTTACTAACTGCAAGTAGACCAGACATTTTGTTTAGTGTATGCATGTGTGCTAGATATCAGGCAGACCCTAGAGAGTCTCATTTAATTTCAGTAAAAAGAATATTTAGATATCTGGCTAGAACTCATGATTTAGGTTTCTAGTATCCTAGATCTTGTGAAATAAAATTAGTAGGATATTCAGATGCTGATTATGCGATGCAAAGTAGATAGAAAAAGCACCAGAGGTGTTGTCAGTTTCTTGCAGGATGTCTAATATCTTGGTCTCCAAGAAACAAAATTATGTAGCTCTATCAACAGCTGAGGCAGAATATGTTGCTGCTGGAAGTTGCTGTACACAACTCCTTTGGATAAAGCAACAACTTGAGGATTTCGGCATACATAATATCAAGTCAATTCCACTACTATGTGATAATACAAGTGCTATCAACCTCACCAAGAATCCAGTACAACACTCAAGGACTAAGCACATTGAGGTAAGATATCATTTCATTCGAAACCATGTAGCTAGTGGCAACTTAGAAATTTCTTTTATAGATACAAATGGTCAACTAGCAGATATCTTCACAAAAGCCCTACCTGAAGAGAGATTTACATCTCTTAGAAGGGAATTAGGGATGTGCAATTTGTGAAAAGATTTCTGTGATTTTATTGGCATATAAAAATTTCAGATAGAAATGAAATTCTCTCTCTTTAACAATGAGCAAAATTCAGTTTGTCTACATTCCTTGACCACTATCGTGTTAAAAGTTGTTTGACTCGTCAAACCTTTTGTCGCTTTCTATCTTTACCACCTTTTTGGCGTTTCACTTTTCGGTAAAGTAATATTAAATTATTCAAATCGTTCTGAGAACGACTTGTCTTCAACCTTTACCCTTTTCTCTTTTATCTGTTCGCCCAAAGCCGATGCCCTAACGATTCCGGCATCGACCCCTGCATCTTTTGAAGCTTTCTCTTCTTCCCACAAAGAATCCCTCGAGAGCTTCCATCTCTTCCATCTTCCTCCTTCTCCGAACCTTTCTCCTCTACCTATGGCCGCTCCGATGATCTCCGGAAGCGTAGGGGGCTACAGTGCTGAGTATCTGTCCCCAAAGGAGCAAGAAAGGTTTACTTTTGTGAAGATGAAGATTTGCGGAAACAAAGCAGTGGACGTTCAGAATCTGAGAAAAGGGGATGAGCAGTTTAGTAGAAGCCTTGAGAAGGATGCATTGGATGGATGTTTCTACTTTCACCGAGGTAAGCTATCTGGACCTGGTGAAAGCTTTTTTCATTTGCTTGAAGTCAGAGGCAGATGGGTCCCTTGTCTCCTCAGTGAAGGGCACCCAATCAAGATAGACCATGATTATTGCATACTTTGTTTGGAGTAAAGACCTCTGGGCATAGTGGTGTTCACTCTGTGAATGATGAAGCGAAAGGTCTCGGCATTATAGGTCCAGGTTTCAGGCTGAAGGATGGGAAATTAGATATAAATCAGATGTCAACTTTCAATCGTTACTTCATTTCATTGTCTGCCAAATTATAGTTCCTCGAAGTGCTACTTTTTCTTCATGCACTAGGGCAGGCTCGGACATAATGTTCTGGGTAATCCAGAACAAGGAGATCAACTTGGCCACAGTTATGATTGAGAGAATGAAGTTTGCCAGTACTCAAATCTGGGAAACAAAGAGCAAACTGAATGTTTCCTTGCCTTATGCTCATCTACTCACCAAGATTTTCAAGCATTTCGGAGTAGATGTGTCTAGAACTGTAGTAGAGAAGATGAGCCAGTTTATAAGGTCCAAAAATTAAAGAAGAGTGGCTTTTCAGGCAGAATGGGATATGGACAAAGACCTCTGTGGCAGAGGGAGAAGCCATTATTGGAGATGTTCCTGAATTTCAAGAAGAGGCTGCAGATCCTCCAGCAGATTCAGAAATCAGATCAATAGCAGCAGAGCAAGTGTCAGCAGCACCAGCAGTGGCAGATCAAGCAGAGGCTTCCAGCTCACCTGTCTGGAGGTTGAGTCTCATCCTCCAGAAGTTTATATGAAAGAAGCTGTAGCAAGTGTGGCAGATTCCTTGCCCACCTCGATAATTGCCTCTATTCTGAGAGAAGTTATAGATTCTCTTCCCTACACCTCAGTTGCTTCAGAAGCAGGTAGACTTGTTGAAGCAAACGTGATTTTGAAGAAGCTCCTAGCCAAGGGGAGCAAAGTGTTGAAGAACCTAAAGTGTCAGAATCCGTGGCAGAAGGCCACTCTGTGGAAGTTGTCTTGGAAGAAGCTCCTGCCCAGGGGGAGCAAGAAGATGCTGAACTCCATGCTCCTATTCAGGGGGAGCATACTGGCAATGAGGAATCCTTAATAGAAAATGCTTCTGAGACAGCTGCACCAACTCAGGACTATCAAATTCCTGCCAGTGTTCCTGCTAGTGAAGGGCCAAGTACCAGCCATGTAAATCTTGAGGTGCCTGTCCCTCAGCAGGGCAAGCAGAAGAGAGTGGCTCACAAAAGGCCAAGAAAGAGTCACAGAAAGGTAATTTGAAGCCAATTATGACATTACTAAAGGCTCAGGGAGATATCCTGTCTTCAGTTCAGACCAGTGTACAAGGGATACTTGCTAGTCAAGCTTCAACTACCTCTGAGCTATCTTCAGTCAGAAATGCAATGAGGTGGTTTAATAAAGAAATATCTGATATCAAGTCAATGCTAGCAGTTCTTTCAAGGTCTAGTGGAGTTTCTCTTGGAGCTACTCAGAGCAGACCAGCAGATGTTCCTCGGCCACCAGGGCTCCAGCTCAAGGGCCAGCAGGGCCATCAGCTTCAGGGTCAGCAGGACCATCATCAGCTTCAGGGTCATCAGAACCATCCTCTGCAGTCAGAGAAGGTCAAGCCAAAGGGAAAGAGCCCATACAGCTACTAAGGCCCCTGAAACTTCTAATCTTGCAACTCCAACCCTCTCCTCACCTCCATCTCCTTCTACAGCCCCTCCTGCACCACCAACCATAAAACACCATGTGCCTCGCACCCAACCATCTTCATCCTTCATTTCATCTCAACCTTCCTTCTCTCCCACTCCTTCTCACACCTCAGCTCCATCATCACTCTCACCTTCTTCATCTCCAACTCAGACCACTTCAGTTCACCCATCTTCATCCTTCAACCCCAAACACCTTTCTATCCTCCTACTCCTCCTTCTTCTGTCACCTTCCCTCTGGAAAAACCTCTACTACTTGGTGTCTTTGACACAAATCTGCCGGATGATTTGAAAGAAACACCCTCATCACTATTCTCTCCACTGCTTCTCATATCCACATGACTGATCCTCCAGTCCTGCCAAGAAAAAGAGGAAATCTTCCTCCTCTCTTAGCACCCCCCTCTGTACCTTTATTCCCTCCTCTTTGGTATCTCTTACCCTCGACCCTAAGAGAAGACCTATCTACAGGGAATATCTTCAAAAGTGCATCCTCTCCACCGTCTATGGTATTCCTTTCCTCAACCTCTCTGAGCATCTAAACATTATTCTTCCTCTTACCCAGCGTGCCTACCCTCAAAAATCTAAAATCTTTGAGGGCACTGAGTTCAAGAATGAAGATCAGTGGGCAATTGTCAAGGGCAATAAGGCTCAGTATGAAAAGTACTTGAGTGCCAGGGCCGGATCTCTTACCCATAGAGCTCACCCACTCACTTTTTCTGAGTGGTTCATCATTCAGCATAAGAACTCATGGGGTCCCTTTATTCTGAAAGAGATTCGTATTGCCAGGAGCTTCAGCTGTACAGTGATTTTTGCTATTGAACAAGCTGCTGAAGTACAGTTCTATCAATTTCATTAGCCTTAGTGATGCTAAGATCAGAACGTCCAGTAAATCTTCCCCTCTCAGTGGACTTTGCCAATCTCAAAGTTGACTCTCCAGTTCTTCTGCCAAAGCTACACTCTTTAGTGTTTGAATCAGATGCTGGATCATGCACTGGATATGTTTGCTAGGCAGATGGGCCGTTTGTCAGCCAAGTTGGGTAGATTACCCTCCTTCTTGCGGCTCATTTTCAGAGAATATCACTCTGGCTGCATCTCTTCCCCAATCTTGGCCCCACTCATTTCTGAATGTGAAAGGCTTACTCCCACCATATGGGAAACCCTCTACAAGGAATCCCATCTTCAATTACAGGCAATCAACAGTTCCTTGGTTCGTCAAGCTAAGCCCATTCTCTCAGCCGAAGCCTTCATGGATCTCAACTCCATAACCCAATTCAAGAGATCTATGTTCAGTCGGCAGCCAGATATTCAACCTTCTATGCTTTGAAGTAGGATCTGCTTGATCAGAAGATTTTCTATCCAATCTCTCGGATAGATTTCTCCATCGTGCCAGCTTTGGAAAGAGCACTTACTTCAGATCATCTTGGACCCACATCAGTATGAAGAATTCCTAGAAAAGCAACGGCAACTTTACATTCAAAGGGCCATTCCGTCCATGGGTCCTAATTTTTCAGTTGCCTCTGGAGTTTTCCAACAAACTTTTGAAGACCTTGAGATCAAGGCATGGGTGTCATCTGAACGCGCAACATTGTTAACTGTGCATCTTCGTTGTCCAGAGTTCTTCGCACACGTCAAAATGAGCACTTTCTCTAAACTGTCTCGCAAACATAAAATCATAAAGAAGAACTAGCACAATGGCGAAAACAGGTCATATCCACGGAGAGGCAGAATAAAGCTTGAATAAACTACTTAGACTTGAAATCTCTATCGACAGTGCATTAAAATGAATGTGTAAACAGCACCGACCAAATCACTCACAATCTTGATGGATCAAATTTAATAAGGGACAAGCTGAATTGAAATAAAAGGAGAAATGAAATCAATGTACCCTCACAGTTGAGGGATCAAACCGGTAGACAGAAAGTTTAACTAGAAACCAACGAACCAATTTACCCTACAGCTCAGGGATGAGTAATCATAACTCTCCACAACACCGGATCACTATTCTCACAGCTCAAGATTGGGACAGAAAATAAGTAACAGAAATTTAAAGTTGCTAAATCAGATAAGCACTAACCAGACTTCAATTATCAATGCGTTAAAATTGAACTAAGAACTCCTGGTGACATATCAAATAAATATTCTTCCACGGAGAACAATAGAACTATGAGAAGTTCAAGTTATTGTACCCTCACAGCTCGAGGGATGAAAAATAAAAAGGGACGGTACGATGCCATAGACTTCAGAACAACAAATACAAGCACGGTCATCTCCTTCACAATCTCTTAAGCTTCAGCAAGAAAACAATAGAAGAAATCTAAAACCGCAATGCTAAACTCCTGATCTGTCCAGATGGAAGAAGAATATCACCAATGAAGTAGAAATCTCATAGAAGAAAGAACATACTGACGAAGCACCAAATTCTCTATCTCTCAAAAGCTTTCTGCTACTCCCAGACGCCGAACAAATCTGAAAACTAACCAAGAAAAGGAGGTCCTGGTTGTTGTGTGCCTTCTCTACTGTAGACAACATTGGATTCTTCAAATGCTCCAACTGCCAGCCGCCACCAAATGCAGAAGAAAGGAAGAAGACACAATGGATCCATCTCATCAAACACGACAAAAATAAAAGAAACAATTGACAGAAGAAATGAAGAAATTAGCACACTAAAGAAAATTGCCAGTAATCGTTCTTCTCACAGCATAGAAGAAGAAAACACAGAGAAATCAAATGGAAACTAAATGCACTGGGTTGGTCCTCTCAGCAAGAACTATCTAAAATAAAATGATGAACAACACTGATCTCACCCGTCGATCTCTACAATATAGAAGACAGAAAATTGCTATTGAGTGAATTCACTGCATAGAAGAAATGAAGAAGGTAGAACAAAAGCAATGGACAGAGTAAATAGATTGATCGCACTAAACACAGCAGAAATAGAAGAACAATTCATAAAGGAAAAGCTATCTCCCTCTCCTGCATCTAAAAGGAAAAAAATATAGAACGAAATGGCAAAGAAAAATCTCAAAACTCTCACTGGCCAACCCCCGGATTCTGAATGAAGAACAGAAATTACAGAAAAATTGTAGACATGAACTCCTAAATCTCTACTGACCAAGCTTATCTCCCTCCCACAAATGCCATTCTGAAAGAACAAATACAGGAAGAACAGAAGAACCTGTCTCCCCTCACTGCTCTGCTAAAACAGAAGATACAGAGAAGAAGAAACTAAAAAAATTCCTAAGCCTCCAACCAGCCGAACCCCTGGTGAAGAGGTCCTTGGAGTCCTTTTATAGGCCCGGGCGCCTCCATCACACAGCTCCTTCCCGCTTCCTGGATGCCGCCTTCACACCTCACCAGGATCGCCACGTCAACTGCTCTGCCACGCACTCCAGCCGCACCAGCCAACAGCCCAGCATCGCACACGGTCATTTGGTTCACTGCACACAGCACCGGCCTCAGATGGGATCCGGATCCATCGCAAATGCAATCGCTCCACCATCGGCCAGACCACAGCGCCAGCCCTCAAACGGCCAACCAACCATCGGCCCAAGCAGCAGCTCTGTTCATGCCCGGACACCCGCCCTTATGGCCCATCTCCTTCCGGCCCAGATCGCATACAGCACACCAGGGCACTGGCCGCCCTGGTTCCATCTTACCTCATCCGGCCCGGATCTGCACACTCCAGGCCCAAACCAGGTTCTTCCAGCAGCTCACGCCCTTGCACATCCCCAGATCTGCCTGATCAGAGCTCCATCAGCACCGAGCTCCAGCCCAACTCACAGCAACAGCAGGTCTGACCGCCAGCTTTGCAGCACCAGATGCCATCGCCTCCATGTCCATCGCCTCCCACCTTAGCCGCTCCAGCACACCCCGAACCAGGCGCACCCAGCCCAGCCGCCTTCATGTCCATCGCCTCCCACCTTAGCCGCTCCAGCACAGATCTGGGCACCGGCCACACTGCACCTCCTCGCCATCTTCACACGGCCTGATTGCCCTGGTCTCAGAACGAGCCCTCCGCCAGATGCAGCACACCCATCTCCATCCGCCAGATGGAGATCCGGCCGCCCAAGCTCCCTGCATCGCATGGGCGCCCCAGCCAGCGCTTCTGCATCCGCCGCAGCTGCTCTCCTCAGCAACAGATCACCTCTGCACCTGCTTGCTCTGCTGGCCGCCTAAGCCCAACACTCCCCAGCCAGCCTGGCCTTCTAGCAGCTTCCCCACGAACCAGCCACCCTGGCCTCTTCCATCAGCTTCCAGATGCTTCGCCCTTACCTGGTGAGAATAAAAGTGTGACGGACCGGGGTATTTATGCCCATTAAGGCTCCATATCCAGATCCGCCTCCCGCGAACGCACCGAAGTGTCGCAAGAGATCTCTCACACACATGTCCAGTAAGAGTACAAAAAGACAAACCACAATAATATAAGACACAAGAAAGTACATGTGCTTATATCTATTCACAAATGTACAACTGTCCCATTACATTAATACATGTCCAATTAAAAGAGTACAACTACCTGGGGCATACCCCGAGGGAGCACAAGCTCACACAACACTAACTACTAAACTACTGCTATTGGTACAAGACTGACGCAACGCCACTGCAAGCCAAACACACGGCAAGCCCTGAAAAGAACTGTAGGGGAGTGAGCCTCAACAAGTCACTGGCTCAGTAAGGCTACCCAAAACAACACTGTAACCACAGACACCTCAACCCCAATGGGTCTCACTGGCAACAACAATAGCCAAACCATTTCATGCTCACATCATTACAATAAATAACAATTAAACATAATCATGATAATAAACATAAAGTCCTCAGAAGAAAAGTAGGACTACAGGACCAACATAATATCATTAGTCCCTAACAACCAAAGTGCCTGAACCACAGTCTCACTGGCACACTGCTACAACAAAGGGTTGCCTAAACTATAAGCCACACAGGCAAGTCACTGCCCAGGCTACAAGCTTCACAGGCGAACCTCAAACACTTGAGTAATAGGACTGCTAACAAAGAGCTGGTCCTTTATACTCCAAACCACTTTACAACAGAACTACTCAAGGTAATGGAACTGGCTAACACGAAGCCAATCCATAACACACTAAAGCTATAATTGGAATCATACCCAAGATGAGTAAAACTCAACAAGTGGAAGGTCTCACACGGCCTCCACGGAACAAGCTTAACTAAACCACAATATGCCTAGGCCATAAGCCTCATCGGCAAATACCCACAAAGGTAACATAATTAATAATCACAAACTAATCCACAATAAATTATAAACAAAGATCTACTTAAAACAGTTAGGATACAACAAGTGACAAGTCAAACCACAAGACCTCCTCAACACACAAGTACCCGGAAAGGTTGGTACACAATGTACCATCACAAAACTACAAAGTAACCCACGAAGGGAACAAGTACCTGTTACTCTGAGGTACCACAACACAAAAACCCGAACAAGGGTACAAGTAGGTGATAAACACCACACTGAACCATAATTATATTATACCTTTAATTAGGCACAATATTACAGGTGAAACCTTAATCGACGAGTCACACAAACCACAACTGAGTCACAGCTGTGCCAACACCAGGGCACACCTCGAACAAGTCAAACCTCGACCACGAGTCACAAACTCACAAACCACAGTCACTGGCAAAGCACGAGTCAAACTACAGCCAGAATAGGCAAAGCACGAGTCAGAAAGAATGATGCCACCACCCGGGAACGGACTACTAGCTGATCAGGCCAATATCCAACCCGGACAACACAACACAACACAAGAACTACCTCTCAGTCTCGCAGTCACGGACGAAAGGTCCAACTGCTGCTCCACTAGGAAGAAGTCAAACAACTGTGGAGACCAACCAAACACACCTGCAGACACACACTGCAGGCCCATGCCTGGCACCTCTAGAGTCTCTGGCCGGAGCACTCTAAAGTGAGGCACTGGGAAACAGGACTAGCTGGGGACCAGTGTCGACTACTGGTGTCCGTACCCCAACCTACAAGCGCGCTACAAGCGACAAAAGAACAAACTCTGGGAAGTCGCTGTCCCACTGCCGTCTTTCCCTCAGCCGGACGTACAACTCAAACTCAGGAGTGAGGGTGTCCAGGAAGACGACACAGACCTCATCGGTACAACACAAGTACCGGGACAAAACCCGAACACAACAAACACACGTGCCTAGCTCACAAAGAACCTGGGGTACCCGACTAGAGAGGCATTCCGGAATAGGCGCCGGACCACCACACTCGGCTAGCTCAACCATGATACTTACTTAAACACTTCTCTGTTACCGATCACGGTACACAAATCACCATTAAAGATAGCTTATGACTAGGACAAGCTAACTTGCACAACTACACATACTAGCCATATTAAAAATAACACCGCAGTTGGCATTGTTCACACGGTAACCTATAAGCTAACTCACACTAACAATATATAAATCACAATAGCCAATCATATTTGACCTATCATTGGTCATGAGATGACCTTCGTACAACACACCACTTACTTCATAAATCCATAAATATTTTCGAAAGACAACAACAGACCAGGGCTAGGTCGGTATGGACCTTCATTGCCCAAACACCACAAAGTCATGGCTAGGCTCACACAGAACCTCACTGCCAGTTACTATGATAAATCATAAGAATTACATTACAACAAAGTGTGTAGTAAACACACACTCAAACCACTAGACAATACGTGTATATTACACCCTGGATGGTGTACCACACGTCTTCCACGTAAACCACATGTCCAACACATGGACAACGCACTCCAAGAGTGCCACGGTGCCAACGCACCACACATACCATGTAAAGCGATTACGTACATCACACATTATTCATGTAAACTTGCCCATTACATGAGCAGTATGCTCCAAGAGCATAACAAGTGCACTGGCTCACACCGGTCATCGCCATGCACACACAATCACACAATATTCATAAACAGGAAAACTACGTAAACAACACTGCATGGATACATGCACAGGTTGGCGGCAACATCAACTGCCGCTTATAAGAAGTAAACGGCAAACGATCTAGCCGTTTATGTCCTTGGCTGATGACCTGGCGTCAATCGATGTTGACGCCAAGATCTTCAACCCAAGACCCTGCAGAAACCCTAATCCGAATTTACAGGTTTTCCACCGTTTAAACTACAGAAAAACATATAAAATGGTTCCTTTAACATACTAGAACCCTGAAACAACCCATTACAACATGCTTACACATTAAATTCATCAAACACCCTTTAACCCCGCATGGTACGACTTGATCCGAAAATATAATAAAAATGCTGGTTCAAGTGATTAAGTCGTGTTTTAATGTTTCTAACAAGCTAACATGGCTCGACCCCTACCTCAGAAACACAATTAAACTCCTGAAGAACCTCGAATCATGCCAAAACCGGGAAACGTCCCACGAACACCACGCTCCAATCCATCATTCCCCGCCCGATCTGCCGCTACCTACCACGCACCACGGCCTTCCCACGAGCTCCCGCCGACCATCAGAACTCGCGAAGAAGCTCAGGTGAAGGTGGGGAAGAGGAAGGGAGAAGGAGGAGAAAGAACAGAGCTCGGGTCTGCCATAAAAACACAGGCATGCCTGGTTAACGTCAACCCTTTGGCCGTTTAACCAGACCGCCACAACTAGACGTCCACAAAGCTTGACACCAAGTTCAACAGTCAACATCCTCATCGATGGACGTTAACACCATGTTAACGGCACACCACTGCCGCCAACACACAATCGACGTCACCCACCTGGACGCCAACACACTGTGTCCAGCAAGCTGAACACCAACACGGACCCAAACCAAACCTGGTAAGGATCTAGTAAGAAACACACAACACTAATGGGCCTCACATTGGCCACCAACCCGCTAACCTGGATCCACGGGACCGGAAAACGCGCGACGTTACAAAAGGGTTTAAATTTTTAAATGAAAAAGTGTATGGGCTTAATGGGCCGATGATAGAGCAAAGAATGTCAACATAATGGACTTATGAAGGGGGGATATGATGGTATTGGTGAGATTTAACATTTTTATTTGTTTAAAAACTCAAACTATCTACTAAAGATATTTACACAAGTATTATTGCAACAAAATTATTTATCTACAACATTTATTTACAATATTTATTTTCCCATCATGAACCTAATTAGTCAATCTGAAAAAGAAAGATGACTTATATTTGAATGAATCTAACATGTGTATTCTACCCCACAATTAACTAAAGTGCTCGAAAATTTATACATGATGAAATAAAAATTAAATTCAAATGTACTTTATTTACAGACAACTGACGTCTAAATTAACTAAATGTATGAAATTTAACATAAAAATTTTGTAATTATCACTCCCCCCTACTTAAACATTGCTAGTCCCTTAGCAATAAAAATTACTTCAAATGTAGGACTAGAAGATATAACATCTCATGCTAAACAGTCATCATGTAAAAGATTAATGTAGAGATATGTCTTTCCTAATTGTAAAGGCTTATGGCAAGAAATTAGTGCACAAATGGTAGCTCACTTAAGAGTTCACATCAGCCCTTCTGAAGCTCCTCTGCCTCAGCTAGTAATTGAGATTAGATTAATCGTGGGAGAAGAAAAGAATTGTGAATAAGATCCTTGCTCAGTCAGATTGGGTGTTTCTCTCAGTTCCATCCTGCCCATCTTCCTTGAGGATTATTTCTCTGAGTTTGAGGACTTTTGTCCCTTTATTTGCACTTTGTGCACTCAGATTTTTTTCTTTTTCATCCATAATGCTGCACAACCCCTTTTTTTTCAAGAGTACGAGTCCAACTTTACTCAGATCCGGGCATTTTTCATGGATATTTTTCTTTTGCTTTTGCTTTTGCATTTTTGCATTTTGCTTTTCTTTTCTTTTCCTCTTACAGGAAGGATGAACAGTCAGGTTCCTTGATCACATGCCTTCACTTCCTTCGCAATTCACTTAAGGGGAGGGGAGAAAACCAATCACCTCTCTCCTACTAGCCTTAACAAATTTGCTACATTCGGGTTCAGCTAGTCTAAGTGGCTGTGTAGTGTGTGTATGAAACTTCCTTGCCATAAATCCTTACATAAGGTAGACAATAGTACATGTAATCCTTTACTAGAGGCTACTAACATGGATACTTGCAAGGGAATGTGACAACCACAAAATTTTAATGGTTAAAGATCACACACCTAGTCTGGGATGCGCAAAGCCACGAATTTTTATTCCAAGATGAAACATTGTGAAATTTTTATTTGCATATGTACAAGCTCAGAAAGAAATGAAGCATGGTGGGTGATTATGAATGCATGCTTATTCTACCTCTCCCCCTACTTATTTGCAGAAAAGAAAGTAAGACAGAGAATTACCTGATAAAGAAATCTGTACACTTGGGTTGCCTCCCAAAAGCGCTAAGTTTATCGTCTTCAGCCAGACGCAATTAGGCTTCACTTGGCTCATCTAGCTTGGTAGACTCAACTTTCAAGGAAGGCGGGTTTTCAAAAAAGCTTTAACCTCTGCCCATTAACAGTGAACGATTGTCCAGTTTTAGGATCAAGAATAACGACAGCGCCATTGTCATAGACTTTGACAACCATGTAAGGCCCATCCCACCGGGACTTCAATTTTCCCGAAAGACTAAATAGCCAGACTTTATCATGCACTTGAAAAGTTTTTCTATGAATGTGTTTGTCATGGAATGCTTTGGCCTTGGCTTTATAGATCTTGGAACTTTCGTAGGCCTCATTTCTGAGCTCTTCTAGCTCATTCAGATGAAGGTCCTTTGTTGACCAGCTTGGGCTAAGTCAAGATTGACTTGTTTAATAGCCCAATAGGCTCTATGCTCAAGTTCGACCGGCAAATGACATGATTTTCCAAAGACAAGCCGGTAAGGGGACATTCCAATGGGAGTTTTGAAAGCGTTTCGGTAGGCCCACAATGCATCATCTAACCTTTCTGACCAGTCTTTCCTATCAGGCCTAACCGACTTTTGAAGAATGTTTTTAATCTCCCTGTTTGATACTTCCACTTGGCCACTAGTTTGGGGATGGTAAGGTGTTGCTAGCTTATGGGTGATCCCATACTTCCTTAGGAGGTCCTAAATTGAGTGTTAATGAATGAGGTCCTCCATCACTAATGATTGCTTTGGGCCACCCAAATCTAGAAAAGATGTTTTTCTGAACAAATTTGATAACCACCTTATGATCATTGGTCTTTGTGGCAATGGCCTCTATCCATTTGGACACATAATCAACAGCAACTAGAATGTACGTGTATCCAAGGACGGTGGAAAAGGTCCCATAAAGTCTATCCCCCATACATCAAAAATTTCTACAACCAAAATGGGTTAAGAGGCATCATGTCCCTCTTAGAAATGTTTCCCATGGTTTGACATCTAGGACAAGCCTTACAAAATTGATGAGCATCCTTAAACAATGTGGGCCAGTAGAAACCAGAGTCTAAGACCTTAGCAGCGGTCTTCTTTCCTGAAAAGTGTCCTCCACAGGCGAGAGAATGACAAACTTGAGGACACTTTGATGCTCACTCTCAGGGACACATCTTCTTATCACTTGGTCTGGTCCTATGAAAAATAGCTCCGGGTCCTCCCAAATAAAGTACTTGTCTCTAGCAAAGAATCTCTCTCTCTCATTTTTGGTCCAATCTCCAGGTACTCGTCCAATGACTTTGTAGTTCACAATGTGTGCGTACCATGGAGATAAAATGTTGGAGACAGCTAAAATGTGCTCATCCGGGAAAGCATCTCTAATGGGCATAGAGTCCGGGGCAACTATTCTAGACAAGTGGTCAGCTACCACATTCTTGGATCCTTTCTTATCATGAATTTCCAAATCAAACTCTTGTAACAATAGAATCCATCTGATCAATCTAGGCTTGGCATCCTTTTTAATCAGCGGCAAGCAAATGCCTCAAGGCAGCATGGTCAGTGAAAACAATGATTTTGCTCCTAAGAGATAATCTCTGAATTTCTCTAGGCAAAAACAACAGCTAGGAGCTCTTTTCAGTGGTTGTGTATCGAATCTGAGCATCATTCAATGTTCTGCTTGCATAATAAATCACCACAGATCCTTTATCAGTTTTCTGGCCCAAAATGGCACCTACTGCATAATCTGAAGCATCGCACATTATCTCAAATGGTAATGACCAATCTGGAGATTGTAGAATTGGAGCTCTGGTCAAAATGTCTTTTAATTCCTCAAAGGCTTTATGACAAGCTTCATCAAAATGAATGAGTGTCTTTTAACAAAGAAGTTAATGGCCTTGCAATTTTGGAAAAATCTTTGATGAACCTCCTATAGAATTCAGGCATGACCAAGGAAGGATCGAATTTGTTTGACAGAGTTGGGAGGAGGTAATTCGAAATGAGATTTACCTTGGCTTTATCTACCTCTATCCCTCTCCCTGAGACAATATGCCCTAAGACAATTCCCTCCTTAACCATGAAGTGGCTCTTTTCCCACTTAAGACAAGATTGGCATTAATGCATCTTTTGAGCACTTCAGTCAAATGGTCGAGGCACGAATCAAAGTCATTTCCAAACACAGAAATCGTCCATGAAGACTTCTAAGTAATCCCCAACCATGTCTGAGAAAATAGACAACATGCAACGTTGAAAAGTTGCAGGGGCATTGCACAGCCCGAATGGCATGCGTCTAAAGGCAAAGGTTCCAAATGGACATGTGAAAGTGGTCTTTTCTTGGTCATCAGGTGAATAGCCACTTGTTATACCCTGAGTATCCATCAAGGAAACAAAAGAATTTTTGGCCTGCCAGTTTCTCTAAGATTTGGTCAATGAAAGGTAAGGGGAAATGTCTTTCTTGGTCATTGCATTCAGTTTACGATAGTCAATGCACACTCTCCATCCTGTAGCCAGCCTAGTGGGAATGAGCTCACCCTTTTTCAGTTGAATCACGGTTAGTCCAGACTTTTTAGGCACAACTTGAGTTGGACTAACCCACTGGCTATCAGAGATGGATAAAAATTCTGCATCCAGCCATTTGACAATTTTCCTTAACAACTTCTTTCATGTTGGGATTAAGTCTTCTTTGCATTTCGATTGAACTTTTGGCATTTTCTTCTAAGTAGATGCGATGTGTGCAAACTGAAGGACTTATCCCTCTCAGATCATCTATTGTCCAACCTATAGCTCTCCTATGACTCTTCAAAACATCAATCAATTTCCTTTCCTGCCCTTCCTCAAGATCACTAGCAATTATGATGGGCCATGTCTCATTCTCTCCTAAAAAGATGTACTTTAAATTCGCAGGGAGTGGTTTTAGCTCAACCTTAGGGGACACTCAAATGGAATTGATGGATCATTATCTTGAAACATGGAATTAAATTGTCCTTCCTCTCCCCCAACCCCTAGAGCACAGGGTTGGTCTATTGCTTCTTCCACACAAGACTCTTCCAAGGTGTCTACCACTAGACAATTTTTCTCCTTCATCATGATGCCTAGATGCCCTAAAAATGTTGATACTAACCCGCCTATCCCCAAATGATATATCCATCATCTCAGTAGCACAGTCAATATTGGCTCTAGCTGTGGCAAAAAGGGTCTCCAAGGATGATGGTGGACTGGGTTAAATCTTGAGGAGTGTTCATGTCCAGAATGATGAATCGGCAGGGAAGTAACACTCATTGATTTTTATGAAACGTCCTCAACTAAGCCTTTAGGAGTGGTGACAGAACGATCGGCTAGTTGAAGGACAACAAAAGTGGTTTTCAATTCTCCTAACTTGAATTTCTAAAAAATGACATAAGGTAGGAGATTGACACTGGCTCCCAGATCTACAAGACTGCTCTCAAAAGTGACTCCACCGATGGTGCAAGGAATTAGTGGAGTGCCTGGATCCTTGAGCTTTTTAGGGAGTTTGTTCAAGATGGCACTCACAGTTTCTGGAAGAATGATTGTTTCAGTTTTATTTCTCATTTCA
>JACBKR010004357.1:0-24224 GCA_014218235.1 Colocasia esculenta | reverse complement strand
GTTGCGGAATTCCCTATATGGTAATCTAGAAGGGGGGTTGAATAGATTACTGTCTATTAAAATTTAATACAACCCTTTTAATCACAACACAGACTTTCTGAATTTGCAATAGAATCAAAGTAAGACTTAGATGTGTGTTGGTGATGTGTAGATGAAAGAGTAATCTATCTAACGTGTGTAGAGACAACGTGCCTATCAACCATCTAACGTAGAAACGTTCAAACCTCAAAACACTAAGATTTACGTTGTTCGGAGTACACAACTTGTGTATCCTACGTCCACGGTCCACACACACGCAGAGCAAACTGCTTACGAGCTAGTAGTTCGTGACTACAACTCACACACACGTGTTATCTGATGTGCACCCACGATCAGAACAACACACACACGTGAATCAAGCACAAGGGCTGCTTGAGACACACCCCACACACACATATGATAGAAGAAGAAAGTAGAAAGAGTTCTGAGTGGAAGGGATGAATCCTGATTGAGAACTCTTCTTGGGAACGTCTGGATGAGTTCAAACTTCGTCTTGATGGCTTCAGATCGATGGAGAAGCTTGAATCCACGATGTTCTATCTCAGTACTGCTGGATCAATGGATCTTTCTATCTCTGAGCAGCAGGTTGAAGCAGAGCAGCAACGACACCTCTTTTTCTTGGACTTGCTTTAGGGTTTGGTGGTGGCTGCTTCTGTACGAGATTTGCTTCAAATAGTTGCTTATATAGTGGTGTTTACATATGGAGAGACGTGGGAGTTGGAAACACCATCAATGGTAACTTGGAAAGTTTCAGTATCTGAAGATTCTCAACGTCTGTCGACATGCCTTAATCATCTGTCGATAGATAGCAACAGTTTTGCAAAACACAGAAGTCTAGGATTTCGGTTGGCAGTTTTCTGTGCACATCTGTCAACAGCCGACTGGGCATCTGTCGACAGATGGCTGTTTCCTGAACTTGGTGTTTTCTGTCTGTTCACATCTATTGACAGTACCTTGGAGTCTGTCGACAGGTGACAGATTTCAGTGCTTTTGTGATCTGTTCTCTTGTTTTGTGATAGCTTGGCTGTATGCATTCATACCTATATGATCAAACATGTATAGTGAGATATTATGAATACATGAAAGACCAAATATTGCATCAAGTTATTTGTCATGTATCAAACCTCAATTAAGATTGTTCATCATCAAAAACATGTTATTTTAGACATTAGAATGAAAACCCAACATGAATGAAGAGAAAAAATGAGAGAAAGGGAGAGAGAAAGTTAGTCGGGGAGAAAACACCCTGGGGGCAGTTCTGGTCGTCTGGAGAGGAGCTCTCTTCTTCGGAGTTCGAGCTCTTTGTAGGGGAAGAAGTAGACGCGGCCTTGCCTCATAAGATGGAGTATTGAGATAGTTATAGTGATTATTCCTGGAAGGGCTGTGAGAGGAATAACGGGCAAGAGTTCGGGTTTGGTATGTATGGCCGTGCTCATGGGCGATTGGAACTCGAAAGGAGGCTTTAGGAAGGTCTCACGGTTTTGGTAGGATTTGGACGCGATTTGGTCGACCAAAAGAGGGAATATCCATGTATGGCATGTGTCCAAGTCATGCTCGGAAAGGATTCCCTGCATGGGATCCAAAACGCGACGGCCATCTGGTTGCTATCAAGAACGCGACGCCTCGATACGTCGCCTTCCTTACATGGAAGGTGACTTTAAGTCATTATGCCGATTTTCAAGGAATTAAAATGCCTATTTATGAACGCGGCATATCGATGTGTCGTCTTCTTGAATGCGACAGGGGGGCTTTCGCCTTCAGGGCCTTTTCAGTATGCAGCCATGCAATGTGTCTGATCCCCAGATGCGGCCATCGGAATGACTACAGTTCAAAACGTCGGACTCTTGACTCAGACAGCTACAAGATGATGATGAAGAGGATTGACTTTGACCAGGAAGACCCCACCAGGGTGAGGAACTAATGCAGAGGATGTCATGATCGGAGAAAGCCAACTTGACGATGATGAGCCAACGTGGGGCATTGATGATATGACAAGGAATTTGCTCGACTTATGGGTCAGAAATAGGTGTCTACACTCCACAGTTCTTCGTACTGGTTAGTGGAGCGGCATCTGGACTCTCCGTCTGTGGCTGCGAGATTGAGAAGTAGTCCTGTGTGGTTTGTCCGGGTCAGCAGCTGGTGTCGCGAGCCAGTCCACGTGGGCCGAGTGAGGTATTTTCCTACTGTAGCTCGTACACTTGTTTGGGTTTGCCGTTTATTTATCACTATTGGTTCTCGTTAAGCGGCAAATGGGAAGTGGTATTTACAGTTTATATCCTGCTAGAACTTCTATGAATTGTTAGTGTAGTTTCCTACCTTACTATTTATGTGGTTTGCTCGGGGTCTAGGGAGTTTCCCTACTGAGCCAGTGACTCGAGAGGCTCACCCCCCCCCCCCCCTACTCTTTCAGGTGAGGGAGAGCAGGAGACCTCACACCCGTCGTCTAATCCTGGACCGCACCGTAGCGGAGGGTCTGCGCCACCGACAGTGTAATTTACTTTTTGTTGTACACCTCGGGGTATGCCCAGGTTGTTGTTGTAGTTTGGTTACAGTGTGCTATGGCTATGTACATTTCTAATAAATATTTGTGAGATTGGCAAATCTTATATATATATTGAGATGGTTCCTTTACATTCTACAGACTAGTAGTTGATATCCCTTGCGAGGTTCGGCCCGGTCGCGGAAGGCGGACTCGTGTCAGGCACGTTATTGGGTTAACGGGTCTGAACAACGAGGACCATCACAGTTGGTATCAGAGAAAGGTCTGTGTGGATATAAAGGAATCGGAAATTGCATATCCATGTCTCTATTGTAACCCACTGCTGGTAGCGGACCTTGCTTTTCTATTAATTTACCGTATGTTGTGTCGTTGGAATGATGCTTGTGCAGAATTAGGAATGGCAGAAAAGAGAGACTAGGGAGGTGGAGGAGAGGGGTCTGGAGAGGATCCTATGCAGAGAATGATAGAGAGAATTTGGGAAAGCTTGACAGATATAAGGATGAGATTAGACCAGCAGCCACCGGTGCAGCCAGCAGCAGCAGTACCACCACTTCATGAGGAGGCAGTGCCAGTGCCCCAGTTCCACCACCACCTAGAGTAGAGGTACCCTATGTAGTACTTATACCTCCGGCATTTCCAGCGAGGCCAGCTACTGGAGAGGAGACTACAGTACTCGTGGAGCGGTTTTTAAGGTTGCACCCCCTACATACTCAGGAGGCCCCAACCGGATACAACAGAGTATGGATACATGAGATCGAGAGGGTATTTGCGATAATGAGGTGTCTCCAGGAAGATAGAGTGATTCTTGCAGCATACAGCTAGAGGGTTTGCGCAGGAATGGTGGCGGTTAAAGATGCAGACAGTTTTTACAGGCAGGATGGAGGACACTATCACATGGTCAGAATTTTTGTCAGTTTTAATGATTCTTTCTTCCAAATACAGATCGAGCAGATGAAGACGGAGCAGTTCAGGACACTCCAACAAGGGAATCTCTCGGTGCTTGAATATTAGATGAGGTTCTTGGCCTTAAGTACGTACGCCCAGTATGTAGTAACTGATAACACCATGATGGTGGAGTACTTCATTCGACGTCTGAGGGTAGAATTACAGGATGCGGTGATTCCACTGATGTGCAGAACAGGGAAGAGGCAGCACAGCGAGCAGTAATACTTGAGAGGACTGTTCGGGCTAGGCAGGGGCAGTCCAGGCAGGTGGTTAGGCTCAGGCAGCTTTCGACATCCACAACCGTCAGGAGGAATCAGTAAGGGGAAAGCACCTTCCGGAGCTTCTTCGTCATCTGGAATATCAAAGTGGGGCAAGCAGATCAAGAAATTCTTTCAAGGAGGCCGAGGTAGAGGTAGGCGCAGGGCTTCAGCAGGGAGGTTTTCAGCAGGGTCGTGGCTACAGGCCACCGGTTCCAAAGGAATCCCAGCAGAGCACGGCAGGGCAGCCTACAGCATACTGACTTTCAGATGTTATAATTGTGGGCAGCCAGGGCACTTAACGAGGAACTATCCGTATCCTCGAGATCAGACTTATGGTGGAGGGACCCAACAGCAGCAGCCTTTTTCAGCAGTCAGCAGAGCAGGGCAGAGATGCACCGTACTAGAGAGGAGGACGGGGCCGAGTGATGGCAATCACCCGAGCACAGGCGGAGACATCCAATCTCATTGAAGGTACATACCTTTCTTTCATGTTACTGCTATGGTGTTAATTGATCCGGGTGCTTCACATTCGTTTATTCCGAAGATTTTTTGGATAATATAGTACATCCTTTAGAAGAAAGGCCCTGTGAGTAGTGGTAGAGATTCCTTCAGGAGGATATTTGCTACTTCCAGTTTTCTAGAAGAGGTCCGATAGTTATTCATGAAAATTATGCCAGCAAGGTTATGCTTTAACATTGAAAGATTATGATGTGATACTGGGTATGGATGGTTAGAAGCCTACGGGGCCATGGTTGATTGCAGAAAAAAGAGCGTCAGGTTTTGCAGACCCGGTGGTGTAGTGTTTGATTCTAATGTATGCCTTTTACACTCCCTAGTTATTATTTCTACACTTAGAGCTAAAAAGTTGATTAAATGGGATGTGTGTAGCTTACCTTGTGTCAGCTAGTCTAGTTGAGTCCAGTAAGTCTGTAGATTCAGTGCCAGTGGTCAGAGAATTGCAGATGTATTCCAAGAAGAGTTGCAGGGCTAGTCCGCACAGAGAAGTAGATTTTACCGTAGAATTGCAGCCAGGCAGTTACCGATTTCTAAAGCACCTTATAGAATGGCACCAGCAGAGCTAAAAGAATTGAGAAGCAATTGCAAGAGCTGATAGAAAAAGGTTTTATCAGGCCCAATCAGTCACCGTAGGGAGCGCCAGTATTATTTGTTAGAAAGAAAGATGGCAGCTTAAGGATGTGTATAGACTACAGACAGTTGAATAAAGTTACAATTAAGAACAAGTATCCTTCCTAGAATTGATGATCGGTTTGATCAGTTGCAATCAGCCAAGGTATTTTCTAAGATAGATTTGAGCTCAGGATATCATCAGTTGCGAATTAGAGAAGAAGACATTGAGAAGACCACTTTTCGCACCAGATATGAACATTATGAGTTTGTTGTGATGCCATTTGGGTTGACTAATGCACCAGCAGCTTTTATGAATCTAATGAACAGAATATTTCATCCGTATGGATCAGTTCATAGTGGTATTTATTATGATATACTGGTTTACTCAGTGTCAGAGGAGGAGCATGCAGCTCACTTACGGTTACTTTGTAGATATTGAGGGATCACCAGCTATTTGCCAAGTTCAGTAAATGTGAATTTTGGCTGAAAGAAATTCAGTTTCTGGGTCATGTAATATCAGGTGAAGGTATTGCAGTGGATCCGCCAAAGTTGAGGCAGTGATGAAATGGGAAGAACTGAGGACAGTGTTGAGATCATGAGTTTTCTGGGTCTTGCAGGCTATTACAGAAGATTTATTCAAGATTTTTCCAAGATAGCAGCCCTATGACTAGGTTGACAAGAAAGGGTTCCTTTTGTGTGGTCCTCAGAATGAAGACGCAGTTTTGCAGAATTGAAGAAAAGGTTGACTTCAGCACCAGTGTTAGAAATACCGTCAGGTAGTGGCGGGTTTGTTCTGTTTACAGATGCATCCAAGAGAGGATTGGGTGCAGTTTTGATGTAGCACAACAAGGGGTAGCCTACGCCTCCAGGCAGTTAAAGAAACATGAAGAGAATTATCCCACCATGATTTAGAGTTGGCAGCGGTTGTCTTTGCATTGAAGATTTGGCGGCATTATTTGTATGGTGAAAGATTTGAGATATTTACTAATCATAAGAGTTTAAAGTATATTTTATCTCAGAAGGATTTGAACTTAAGGCAGCGTCGATGGATAGAATATTTGAAGGATTATGACTTCAGTTTGGCGTATCATCCAGGCAGAGCTAATGTAGTAGTAGATGCATTAAGTAGAAAAGCGGTTATGAATCAAATTATGATCAGAGAATGGAAATTGTATGAAGATGTGGCGGAAAATTCCTTGTATGTGTCGAGTAGTCAGCGCAGAGCAATATTAACAACCAGTGCAGTGGAGCCGTCTTTATACCAGTAAATAGTGGAGGCGCAGAGAGCAGATAATAGTTTAGATATATTATAAGATTGGAAGAAGTAACTTTTGGGAACAACAGTGTGGTCAGACTCAAAGATCGACTATATGTTTCAACAAATGCAGAAATCAGACAAAGGGTTTTAAAAGAGGCTCACAGATCAAGGTATACCATCCACCCAGGCAGCACAAAGATACCAAGATATGAAGAAACTTTTTGGTGGCCGAATTGAAGAGAGAAATTGCAGAGTTTATTGCAAGATGTGCAGTATGCCAGCAAATTAAAGCAGAACATCAGAAGCCATGAGGATTGTTGCAGCCACTACCCATTCCGCAATGGAATTGGGATGATATAGCAATGGATTTATTGTTGGTTGCCCAGATCATCAGGTCACAATGCAATTTGGGTTTTTATGGATAGATTAACCAAGGTTTGTAGGTTGTTACCGGTCAGTATGACATGGTCAGTGGACAGATTAGCCAAAGTATGTAGAAAGAATTGTGCCTTTACATGGTAATCCAGTCACCATTGTTTCAGATCGAGATCTCGTTTTACTTCAGGTTTTTGGAGAAGTTTGCAGAGGGTCGTCGGCACAGAGTTAAGGTATAGTTCAGCATATCATCCACAAACAGATGGGCAGATAGAGGGACAATCAGACACTTGAAGACATGCTAAGAGTTGCTGTTTGGTGTGGGGAGGTATTTGGGAGCGCCACTTGGGATGGTTGAGTTTGCTTACAATAACAGTTACCATGCAAGTATTGGGATGGCACCATATGAAGCTTTATATGGCAGACCGTGCAGATCACCACTAAACTGGCATGAGGTAAGGAAAGACAGGTTTTGGGTCTAGAATTAGTTCGACAATGCAGAAGAAGAAACAGTAAATTTATTCAACAAAAGTTGAAAACAGCCTAGAGACGTCAGAAAATGTAGCGACCCCCATTATATCGGTACGGTTATACAAACCCACGTCGATATAGTGAACGTTGCCACAGTGGGACATTTACCCAACAATAACATTCAGCTGAGATACACGTTATATAAGAACAGAGTAGCGAAAGTAAAAGAACCACTGTCTTCATTTCATTCATCATCCACATTTAACATACACGATCCGATAACATTTAAGAACTAAAAGTCCACATAATTTAAATTGCTGAAAATCAAATACATAGGTGTCCATACTTATACATTCTTCCATGATAATGCTAATAAGTGTTCAATTTACATACTATGAAAATCACAAAATGTCACAAGTACTCCAACACTCTAATCTCCGCGCTCGGAGTCGGTCTCCAACGTCTCATCCACAAGTGTCTCGTCACCAACTACACCTGTACGCGAAGCAAGTAGTGAGTCTAAAAGACTCCGCAAGTAATTCTACACATACCGTACATGCACATATCAGGAGGTTCTACGTACACGTTCACAAGACACAACATGTACCATGCTTGACATAAATTTACAACCTATCATGGTGAATCTACAATTTAAACACATGGACTATGCTTCAGATTTCCTAAAATAGAATCACCTATCACATACTTTCTATTCATTTCTCACATAAAAATCTACCTTCAACCAACTAAGACATGAAAGCCATTAACATGAATTTCTGAGCATGCATGAAAGGAAACATACCTAACATGGAATACACATTCCACGCATATACGTAACCATTTTACATACTTTAATCTTGCTGGTTACATGCTTAAGCAACCATAATCTAACACATGAGAGCTACCACAACGATTAAATCACAACATGTGAACATCGAAGTATGGAAGTTGTGTTATATATGCTTAACAATTATCTAGCATGGATCTAGACATTTTGTACATAAACATGATCATAACATAGTAAAGCTACTGTTTAAGCATGATTTCAGATTGTCATAACATGGATCACAAACTCACATCCTCACATTTTGGTTTCACATTTTTACACAATTCAATTTGCATATTCACACTTTACACATGCACTTTTACACATTGTTCACATTCACATTTTTTTTTTCACATGAACACATACACATTTACACATTCACATTTAGTGCCGGGACACATAGTCCAAACCACCAAAGAAGGACACAACACATCACATCACATAGACGCCATCTAGGCATTACAATGGCGACTCTTGGACTGCGCAGACCGGGAGAACAAGTCTCCACCCTAACTAGTGGTACTTGTCCACTCCAGGATTTCCCCCTAATGCCCTTAGGGTCACAACACATTGAACCTTTCAGGGGGACTTTTCCCTGATACGGTTCCACTGCCCTCTGTGGGAGCAGTGTCACACTTGGCACAATTTACACTTACAGTTTTCCGATTTAAGCACTTAGTTTAGCACATGACACTCACATCTCACTCATTCACTCATTCACACACATGGGGCTCTATTTTCTTGACATGACACTACAATTACAGAAATTTTACACTTAGGGAATTTCACCCTTCAGGTTGAAATAACAGAATTAAATCATTTTTGCAACGGCATGAATAAATTTCGCATTCCTACCTAGGAAATTCATATTGTGTCATATACTTGTCCAATTGACCTGAAATTTTAACCACTTGCTGATTTCAGGTTTAGGGTCCCACATGCAAATTTTCAGATTTTTCTAACCTAAAACGTAATTACAGAAAATCTAACATCGAATTCACATGCTATCCATAATTCAAGTAGCATGGAGTTGAACACCAATCACAAATTTAACAACTCACTGTCTGAACCCTAGCATGCATAGAGCCACATGATTTATTCCCGAATTTATGGGAAATACACAATTTACGGAAGATTATCGTGACCTACCTACGCATGATTTCTATTTCCCAAAACAGAAAAATCAATAATCATAAAAGCATGGAAAATTCCAGAAACTCAGAGTACAGACAGGGTTGTACATACATGGTCTAACAAAATTAGGGCAACATGATTTTACCACGGATTATCAGGATAATGGTGAGAACATACACATGGAATTCTTCCACATGCTTTCAAATATGTAAATAAGCTCTACCATCCACAAAATAAGGGTACATTCACATTCCCATCCATCACATTAGCTAGTATACATAGCATACAAGAGATTACATTATATCCTCATCGTGAAACATATCGAAATTAATCATATAAAAGGGCAGAACAGTTCACTATTCTGTCCAGACGAACTTGGCGGCGGTCTCTGGCCGTTCCAGGAGTGGACGGCCAGATCGCTGGATGCATACCAGGGATCTCGGCGTCAAGGGCATTGACGCCAAGTTCCTGTCTGTGCAGAAACACAGACCGAACTCCAAATGCAAGGGTGAAAGGGGGATCTAGGACACGAGGAAAAATACACAAAAATGATAAAACCAACCTAGACACATACAGGGACGTTATGGGTAGGGTACTTGCCTCTAGAAAATACACCAAACGGATCTAGGGCTCGGTGAAGCTCTCCTTGGGTTGTCCAAGAAGCTCCTAGAAAAGCTTCACTCCGGGTTCTAGGATGATGATGGCTCCAAGATAAGGTCGGGGAAAGCCTCCTCCTCCACTCCAGCTAGCTCCTTGCTGCAGTAGATGGCCGGTGCAAGCTTCAGGCAGCCGGATTTAGGGTTGCAAAGGTGAGCTCTTCACACAGATTTTAGGGTTTTCTCTTCTTCCTCTCTTGCAAAGGGGCAAAGAGAAGGGTGTGAGTTGCAAAAATGGCTTTATTTATAGCCAAAGACCTCTCACCCACGCAGGAGATGTTGTGATACCCCTTTCAGACCGTTGGAGACAGCTCCCCAATGGTTGGGGTAGCTTGTTCCCGGAAATTCTGGCTCTGCAACGCATGCAGGTCAGAGAAGTTAGCGTCCACATCGCTGGACGCTGGACTTAGTGTTGGCGTCCATATGGTTGATGCCGACACCACACAAACGTCCATTGATATTGACGCCAATCTGGCCTTCGGCCAGAACTCCAAAACATGCAAAAACCAAGTACGTCTTATACCTATATATGTCATACATATGTACTATCATGTACACACTACCAACATATCATTCATACATTATTTACAACTAATCTATACACATGCACACAATAGTATACTAACTAGTACTTACGTAGATATTTACATACGTACATACACAACATGAATTATTTATATGCAATACAATAATGCAACAAAATTCGAGGGCCTTACAGAAAAACTATGCAGCGTCTGATGTAGACCTTTGCAATTTGAAGTTGGTGACTATGTATTTCTAAAGGTTTCTCCTACTAAAGGTGTGCTGAGGTTCAGAAGAAAGGCAAGTTGACGAAGATATGTCAGGTCGTTCTAGATGAAAGAAAGAATGGGTGAAGCAGCTTACAAGTTAGATTGCCAGCAGATTTTACTAATGCACATGATGTTTCATGCCTCAATGTTGAGAAAATATATCAGAGATCCATCCCAAGTTGTTAGTTATCAAAGAGATGATCTGAAGCCCGACATGACAATGCGGATATCCAATGCAGATTACAGGCCACAGAACTCAGAAGCTCAGGAATAAAGAGATTGAATTAGTGAAAGTCAGATGCAAAACAGACAAGGTGGAGAAGATACATGGGAATTAGCAGAAGAAATGATGAAAGCGTATCCATATTGTTTGAGTAAGTTTTAATTCTTTTAGGTGATAGTGTTATATAGATGAATAAAAAGTTTTCGGTGTTTAAATTTTGTTTTAAATTTCGAGGACGAAATTTCCTTTTAGGTGATAGTAATGTGACGTTCCGGCCATTCGGATCGTCTTCCTATGTGAATGGAGGCCAGTGTGTGGCCAATGACGTGAGTATCAGGTGTTTTCCACAGGTTGTGAGGCTCTGGGCCGGAGATGGGGCCCAAAGTGCTCATGATTCACTGTCTGTGAATGCGACAATGAGGGGCATCGCGTTCTGAACGCGACATCCCAGGGCGTCGCGTTCATGAAACCGTTATTTTTGGTCTTCGTCTGCATGCGCGACACGTATGTGCATAGGGCGAGCTTGCTGAGGTCGACTTATGAAGGCGACGGCCTAGTGTGTCGCGTTCAGGTCGCGACACAGTGTGGCGTCGCGTTCTTAACCGTGATGCGTTTTTATAGAACCCCGGCAGAACAAAGCTCACACGAGCTTTGCTCGGCCAGGGGGTTGTACTGGAGGATTTCGGGCGATTCGATTTGTTGGAACCCAGTTCGACATGTTCTCTCCGCGAGGACGCTACGTGGAGCGGGGGAAACGTCGTGTGGGCTCCGTACTTCGCCTGCTTCACGAAGGTAGGGAGATTCCCATGTTTTGATCCGTGGATTGCTCGTGTGATGTGGATGATGTGTTTCTAGCTTTCTAAACAATAGATAGCATGTGTATGAACACATTAAAGCATGTAAATGGAATAAGAACCATAGATTGCAGGGGTTTTCGGGGAGATCCGGATGAGGGATTTCGGATTAGGGTTTGCACCTGTGAAGGCGACCAAACCTGTGCGTCGCGACAATGTCGCGACAGAACGATACGTCGCATTTTTGTTTTAAAGGCGACATATCGAGCAGTCGCGTTCTGAAGGCGACACTGAACCGCGTCACGATCACAGCCGAGGTTCGTTATATGCATATGTATGCTAGGGTAATATTATCGGTTATCGTATATGTGTTTGGCAATGGTAAGCGGTGCATTGGCACTCGCAGCGCTCGGGGAGGTGTGTGGTGTGTGTGGTTGGCGTGGTGTTCACGCGGTTTACGTGAAGGTTTCACGTGGCTTGTGCGGTGTGCACGTGGTTTCCGTGTACGTGCCGTGTAGTTTGACGCCTACCGTGGATACCTCTTCAGTGGGTGCCCTAGGTTTTGTCTGAGCCAGTCACGTGTGTGCTTGGGGCTTGTCCCAGTACTAAGTACCGTCGACGTTTTGTCGTCTTCCTGGACACCCTCACTCTTGTGCTAAGCAGTACGTCCGGCTGAGGGAAAGACGACAGTGGGACAACGACTAGAGAGAGTTTGTTGTGTTGTCGCTTGTAGCGCGCTCGTGGTTGGGTGAGACGGACACCAGTAGACGTACTGGGCCCCAGCTAGTCCTGTTTTCCAGTGCCTCACGTTAGGGAGCTGGGGCCAGAGTCCCTAAAGGTGCCAGGCATGGGCCTGCGAGGTGTGTGACTTGCAGGTTGTGGTGGTTTAGTTAGACTCCACAGTTCTTTGTATGGTTTAGTTGAGCGGCAGCTGGACCTTCCGTCCGTGGCTGTGAGACTGAGAGTAGTCCTGTATGGTTTGTCCGGGTCAGCAGCTGATGTCGCGAGCCAGTCCACGTGGCCCGAGTGAGGCGTTTTCCTACTGTAGCTCGTACACTTGTTTGGGTTTGCCGTTTATTTATCACTATTGGTTTCTGTTAAGCGGCAAATGGTAAGTGGTATTTACAGTTTTATATCCTGCTAGATACTTCTATGAATTGTTAGTGTAGTTTCCTACCTTACTATTTGTGTTGGTTTTCTCGGTTTCTAGGGAGTTTCCTACTGAGCCAGTGACTCGAGAGGCTCACCCCCCCTACTCTTTCAGGTGAGGGAGAGTAGAGACCTCACACCCATCATCTAATCCTAAGCCGCACCGTAGCGGAGGGTCTGTGCCACCGGCAGTGTAATTTACTTTTCTGTTGTACACCTCGGGGTATGCCCCAGGTTGTTGTTGTAGTTTGATTACAGTTGTGCTATGGCTATGTACATTTCTATAAATATTTGTGAGATTGGCAAATCTTATATATATATATTGAGTTGGTTCATTTACATTTCTACGGACTAGTAGTTTGATATCCCTTGTGAGGCTTCAGCCCAGTCGCGGGAGGCTGACTGTGTTAGGCACGTTATTGGGTAACGGGTCTGAACAACGAGGGCCGTCACAGATCAACTGCCTATCACGGTCTCTCCCAACATAAAGGAGATCTACAAGGCCTTCCATACAACGCCTCAAATGTAGCCACACCAATACTCGCATGAAAATTGTTGGTATATGCGAACTCCCAAGAGGTAAATGATGCTCTCAATCACCCTTCAAATCCAGCACACACACTCTCAACATATCCCCGAGCGTCTGGATAGTCCTTTCAGACTGTCCATCTGTCTGGGGATGGAACGTCAAACTTAGATTTAACTCGGAACCTAATGACTCCTAAAGACCCTTCACAACCTCGAAGTAAATCTCGGATCTCAATCCGAAATGATCGACTTCGGCAACACAAGCAACCTAACAATGCTACTAACATATAGCCTAGCCAAACTCTCAACGGATTGCTTCTTCATCATAGGCAAGAAATGTGCAGTCTTAGAGAATCTATCTACAACTACCCAAATCGAGTCATTTCCCCTACTGACCTGGGTAAACCCGTTACAAAATCCATAGTGACAGCCTCCCACTTCCATATTGGGATTTCCTCTTGCATAAGACCACATAGTCGCTGCCCTCGGCCTTCACTTGTTGGCATACTAAACACCTGGATACAAAATCCGCCACATCCTTCTTCATGCCAAACCACCAAAATGATCTCTTCAAATCCTGGAACATCTTAGTGTTACCTGGATGAATAGAGAATCTCGACCTATGAGCTTCTGCTAATACATGCTCACGGACATCCATTATATAGGGAACCCAGACTCGTGATGAATCTAATCACACCTTCCTCATCACGAGCAATGCCTGCCTTGCCCACTAACTCCTGGAGTCTAGGGTCGGCCTTCTGCTGCTCGATCACCTCATCCAAAACAGTGGACCGAATTCACAACTGAGGCACGAAGCATGACATAATAATGGCTCTAACTCACTCATCGCACAAGCAGCATCCTCAACATCTTCCAATCCTGTTGAAGTAAAGATCTCTTCCTACTAAGACATCCGCTACGTCATTCACTTTTCTAGGATGATACTGAAGATCGAAGTCGTAGTCCTTGAGGAACTCAATCCATCTTCTCTGCCGCAGGTTTAATTCCTTTTGGGAGAAGAGATACCTCAAGCTCTTATGGTAAGTGAACCCTCAAATCTAACACCATAAGATAGTGCCTCCAGATCTTTAGTGCATGAACCACTGCCGCAAGCTCCAAATCATGAGTCGAATAGTTACGCTCATGCTCCTTCAATTGACGGAAGCATACGCCACTACCCTTCCCTGCTGCATTACACAAAGCCTAAACCAATCTGAGATGCATCCGAGTAAATGGCAAACCCTCCCACCGCTCGGTAAAACCAATACTGGTGCAGAAGTAAGCTTAGCCTTCAATAATTGAAAGCTACTCTCACACTCCTCGAACTAGACAAACTTCACACCCTTCCTGGTTAGCTTAGTCAATGCGGCGATAGATGCAAATCCTCAATAAATCACCGATAATATCTTGCTAAACCAAGGAACTAAGAATCTCTGATGGGGTCCTGGAATCTCCCAATCTAATACACCTGGACTTTCTCTGGATCAAATGCTACACCAGTGCCGGAGATAACATGCCCAAGGAATGAACTTCACGCATCCAGAAATCACACTTGCTGAATTTAGCATACAACTTATGCTTTCGGAGAACTTCAAGCACTACCCTCAAATGCTGACGGTGTGTGGCCTCATCTGGAGAATAGACCAACACATCATCGATGAACACTACGACAAAACTATCTAGATAAGGTCTAAACACCCTGTTCATGAGATCCATGAATGCTGCAGGGGTGTTCGTCAGACCAAATGGAAGAACTAAAAACTCATAATGTCTGTAACAAGTCCTAAAGGCCATCTTAGACACATCCTCTCCTCCTAATCCTTAACTGATGATAGCCAGATCGTAGATCAATCTTAGAAAATACCGATGCATTCTACAACTGGTCAAATGATCATCAATCGACAGTAAGAGATACATGTTCTTACAGTCACTAGGTTGAGCTTCCTATAATCAATGCATAACTTAAGTACCCATCCTTCTTCTTTACAATAAACAGGTGCGCCCCAAGGAGATACACTAGGGTGAATAAATCCCTCGTCCAGCAAATCTTGCAACTGCTTCCTCAGCTCTGCTAAATCCGCAGGTGCCATCCGATATGGAGCCTTTGAGATAGGAGAGGTGCCTGGAAGCAACTCTATGGTAAACTCTATCTCCCTAACAGGTGGCAATCCAGACAAATCATCAGGAAAAACGTCTGGAAACTCCTGCACTACATCAATCTCCTCAAGGGTCGGTGACTCATCAGCCATTGGTACTAATACCACGCTGGCAAGAAAAGCATCACAACCCTTGTTAACCATCCTCATTGACTTCATGGCTGAGATAACAAACGTTCCCGTTAAGTTCCTTGGCAAGGGATGTGAAAACTCATCCTCACCAGGAATACAGAAAGTGATCTTCTTCTTGTGGATACCGCTTTATGCTCCCTCCCCCTTTTCCCACTTCCGCAAGGTTCCTTCGGAGCCCTCGGAGAAGAAAAGAAAAGAAAGAAGAAAAGAGAATGATGGCCCATAAAGAGGGGGGAATAAAAAGAAAATGGGACACGTGTGGAAAAGCAGAAAAGGACAGAAATAAAAAGATCGTGATTGCCAGGCACGCGAGGGTGCCGAATGGAGACGCACGGCGAGGGGTGCGAGATGGAAGAAGTGATCGCGAGAAATACCTGTTGGAGCGTGCGGAGATTGCGCGGGGGATGTGGTCCTTTCTTCCTCTACGAGCACGGCCGGCCTTGGTATAGGGCGTTTCCTCTTTGATTACCCTAACAAAAAAGAAGAAGACAAAGAAAGGAAAAGGGGATTAGCCAAATAATGTGTAGTACCGAATCCAAAAGAATGGAATGAAATGAATAAAGAACATGGGGATGACTTACCATGTTGGCTTTTAACCACTAAAAAAATAGGTATGTGTGTGTGTATATAAAAAAAGGAGTGTAAGGGCCACGTGGGACCCAGAGGGACGAAAATAAAAGGACCACGTAGGGCCCGGAGGAGGTGGATAGAGAGAGAAAATAGGAAAGGGGAGGGGGTGCTTCCCCGAATGTTGGATGGCGCAGTGCGTCGCCGTTGGACGGAGAAGAGAGGAAGACGCTTCCGCCTTGCTCCGGCGCACGTGGACGATGGAGGGATGGGATGCCAGCTCCGGACCTCTGAGGGACAGCGTTGATCGGTGCGAAGTAGAAGGTTCCCCTAGGCCGAGGTCGAGACGGGAATTCGGCAGGGCTTCGCCGCAGTGAGTGGACCCCCCTCTACAAATGACCCTCGGGGGTCTATTTATAGAGGTAAAAACTTTGAATCACGCCCGGTACAGTGGATGCGACCTTCATAGTGAAATGCGTCTGAGCGGCAGGCCACGATTAGAATCGCGTCGGGCTAGGAGGCCGCGACTTGGGTTGGATCGCGTCCGGGTGGCAGGCCGCGATTCGCAAGGTCGCTTTGATGAGACAGGCGCATAATTGCCGCCATGCTTCAGAATTGCGTCCTGTAAGGACGCCGCGATAAGGTACAGAATCGCGTCGGCCAGGGCTATCGTGACTTGAAACGCGGCGGCCATCGCCGACATGATTACCTTAGGGGAAATTTCGAGGCATCCGCCTACGTGCGTTGTCTCTAACATGGAATTATGATTTGACCCCTCCGAATCACGTCTGCTGACAAGGACGTTATTACAAGATTTTCTCATGATTATGGGCCGGGGCGTGACAACTTTCTGGGCCACAGCGACTTTGAATCGCGTCCTAGAGGCAGGATGCGACTATGCATAGCCGACTTTTAAATAGCGTCCGGAAGAGGGACGCGACTATAAACTGAATCGCGTCGGCACCACATGACGCGATAAGGTTTTCGAATTTTATTTATGAAAATGCTGCCAAATGGAATTGGGATCGCATCGCCCATGGTGGAACGCGTTCATGAAGAAGCAGTTTTCGTAAATAAAATGGAATTCATTGTCGTGTCGTGCAGGGCCGACGCATTAAGCACGTAGTCACAGCCGACTTGCCCATCACGTTAAGGTAGCGCCCATCAAAGAAGTCGCGTTAAGCCCGGTTATCCTGAATCGCGTCCGGGTTACTAGACGGCCTTTAGAGACCCGGCTGCCATACCGTCGCGACATGGAATTGATGCCTATATTCCTGAGGGGCCCTGGAATGAAGGGAAGCACCGGGGAAGATTGGGTGATCCAAATGATGGGGAAAACACTCTTGCAGGCAAGAAGAGGCCATTTGTGGCGTTATGGCGCAATAGAAATTTGCCCGCGGTGGAGTCCGAATTCGCGTGTCTACAGCTGCCACGCCTTGGTGTCTGCTTTGCAGGGGAGCGAAGCGAAGGACATAGAGTGGAGCACATGGATTGAATGGAATGAAATGGAATGAAAGAAAAGAAGCATAGCGAAGTGGAGTGCAGCGGGAGTGGACTGAAAGTAGACGCTAAGGTGAAAAATAGACACGCATAATCATTGGTGACTGCCACTTGATGAGAGTCTTTCACCAACCCTCAGGAAGTCCCACCAGAGAAGAAGACCTAAAGAAACATGTGTTTGGATTGGAAAGAAGAAAGGTGTGTGCTGGGCACAAAAGAAAAGAAAAGATCAACTTCCAGCGTCGGGGAAGTACCTAAGGACATAATCCGTTAGGTTTCACCATTGGAGGCGTCTGCCACTGCCGTAGGTAGATCTTCGGAGAGAAGGAGAGACCAACTTCCAGCGAAGGGGAAGTACCTAAGGACACAATCTGTTAGGTTTCACCATTGGGGGCGTCTGCCACTGCCGCTGGTGGGTAATAGCATTGCATGGGGGTTTTGGTGAATGGCCAAAGATGAAAAGATTGGTCATTAGGAGAGGTAAAGAGAAAGAAAAGAAAAGAAAGCAAGAAGAAAGAGCAACAAAGAAATTGCTAGAAGCAACCAAAACAAAACAAAGCCAAAATAATCAAAATCCACTTACCATGTTGGTTGGACAAGCTTACAAACATGCCCTTCCACTTGGTTTAGCTTTGAAACCCATCTCCTCTTGACCCCATAGAGGAGGATGATCCACCATACTCCATCTCTCCCAAAGCTTCCTTTTCTTTTCCCTCCTCCAAACTTTCTCTTCTCTTCCTTTCCTCCAAAGCCTTCTCCTCCCCCTCTTCCTCTTCTCCTTGCTTCAAGAGATAGCTCTTTCACCCTTAGGAGAGGAAGGGAGTGTATGGAAAGGAGTGTGTGCATGAAAAGGAGTGTGAGAGGGTGTCTTGTGACCCCTTGACCCTGAAGCACCTCGCATGCACTCAGTAAGAGGAGGAGAAGAGCCAAAACTATCAAATCTGATTTGACAGCCTGAATCGCGTCCAGACCAGAGGACGCGATTAAGGATTGATAGGCGTCTAGTTTAGAGGACGCTATTTTGAATGGTTAAAAAGTGGCGTCCCAACTGGACGCCAATTAAGGGAGATGCAGAAAGTGCCCCGAGAAGATTCAAAAGTGAAGATGCACTCCAGCACTATCTTGACAAGAAGGACTAAGACCCTCACTATCTCTTAAGTGAGAAAATTGAAACAAGTCCCTATTTCCCATAATGACCCATTCTCACACTGCGAAAACTACTTCATCAAGCTTCATTCTATCTTTTCTCAGGTGTAGTTCAGTTCTTTCAACAGGTCGTGCAATCGTCGCATGACCGAAGAACAAACATGTCTGCCCTTGCAAGTTCAAGTTCTTCAGGGTCTTGCTTCCTGGCTTCGCCACAAATTTGCCATGCCACAGAGGCTCACCAAGTACTTCATCAAAAAGAATTTGACACATGTCACACTCTTGAGCCCTCTTTGTAGAAGCCAGAAGCATCAGGATTGGCGATGATAGCAAAGGTTTGCACTTTGCTGAAGGTTGGGGGAGGTTTGCAGCCGCTCACGGGATGAGCTGGGGGACCTCTTGGTGTTCAAGAGTGTGGGCAGCCTGGATTTTCATGTACCATCTTTAGCAAAAGTGCATGCCATATCAGAAAATGAGGCCCCCAATATTAATAATGTTCGGGATCTCCCACCAACACTCCCACCAACAATTTGAATAGCGTCCAACATAAGGGACGCAATTCACAATTGATAGGCGTCCAGCCTACCCATCGCAATTTACAAGTAGCATTGTTTCGTTATTTTTTCACTCTTTTATTTGTTGCTTGTCAATACTAATCATCGTTGAAAACAGGATCTAGATGTCTTTTCACCGTACAATGCACGATCATCCTCGGCAACCACCACCTCGGTGTTGTGAATATTGCATCTTACTATATGGTATACTTTATTAGAGCACATCAAGGATCTCGAGGCTCTGACAAAATTGGAGTTTGAGTTCCCCTCCTCTGCAAAAAAACAATGATAATTCCAGAGGAGTCTTACGACTTGAGGATAGGCCGTTACGCTATGGAAGGACGACGGTTCCGCTCGGTATCCTGACTTCCACGACGTGACAATATTATCCTTGATTATCTTATATTTTCCTTTTGTTTTAAATTTTTCTTTTAGCCCAGCATGCATCATGTAGAACCTTGAGCATAACTCTGGAGAATCATCCTCGTTGTTAATTGAAGAGAGCCACTTGTTCTTAAAATCACAGATAACATGGAATATTCCATTCCGAGCCAAGTACTCGATTCACTGTGTTGTTGTTTAACGATCGTCCTTTTGAAAAACTCAATTTCTTTGGACTTTGGATACCTACTTTATTTATAGTTACTCCAGAGATCCACTGTGGCAGTGGCAGACGCCCCCAATGGTGCAACCTAACAGATTGTGTCCTTAGGTACTTCCCCGATTGGAAGTTGATCTCCCTCCTTCCCGTGCCCACGCGCACACTTCCCTTTTTCCGTCCAAAGCATCGAGTTTTCTCTTAAAGTTTTCCCCGCACAACTTCACTCTGAATCAACGAAAAGCTCATGTCGTGTGTGTTGAGGCGTGTCATCACACCTTGGTGTCTACTTTTCAGTCTTCTCCCACTACACTCCACTCCACTACGCTTCATCTCACATCGCTCCATTACACTCCATTCCATGTCCCTTCGCTTCGCTCCCCTACAAAGCAGACACCCAGGTGAGGCAGCTGTAGACACGCCATTTCGGCCACATATCGAGAAAATTTCATGTTGCACTATGATGCCTTAAGTGGCTCTTTTCAATTAACCTCTTGAGTGATTTTCGTAATTTTTTAGATTTTTAGGATTTTAGGAATTTTTCTAGAGAGGCTGAAGGGGTCTGTGGAAGTGAAGGATTCGCGTCTGGTACAGTGGACGCCGTTTTGAGCATTGATCCACGGACTCTAGGACCGATGCAAATCATCCTTGCCTAGTTGGCATAGGCGGTTCTGATTTACGTCCTTGGTACCCGCCGCAATTTAAAGTCAAATCCCTGCAATCGATGCCATTAAGAGCCCATGCCTCAAAGTCAGAGCACTTTTGAAACGTGTCTGAGTGGCACGCCGCGTTTCTAAGATCCGCTGTCAAATCAAACATCAATTTAGTCAAAGATCGATTCGATAATAAAACGCGGCGCGGTGTCCAGACGCAATTTTGAAGGCTGTTACATGCTTAATCATCACGATGACGTGAAATCAAGGGCATGTAAATTGCGGCACGCCGTGCGGACGTGGTTCACAATTGATAGGTGTCTGTTGTACTCGACGCAAGTTAAGAGCTCCCAGTGCCTATAAATACAGCCCGGGTTGTAACCATTTGAGGATCCATCCCGAACCTAATTCCCAGAGACGGCGAAGCCCTACCGAATTGGCGCTTCAACCTCCATGCTATAATTCTCCTACATCCTGAGGTGGAGCCCTATTAGATCGAAAGCGCATTCCGGAGCCGAGGAGGAGCGCCTTCCACGTCTTCCCCCTCGTGATCCAGAGTCTCCATCCTTCATACGAGTGTTGGATCAAGACGGACGGAGCGTCCCTTCGTCCTCTCCATCCGCCACCAACGGGCTATATCGCCATTTCCCTTTCTTCCTATTTTCATTTCACTTATTGTATTGCATGCATCTCACATCCACACACATACATGTCATTTCTTCCCCGCCTATCTTCTAGGGGTTTAACACCACCTTGATAAGGTGTGTTAACACCCATTTGATGCCTTTTATTCATTCTATATGAACTTTTACTACACTTTCATAGTCTAATCCTCTCGTCATTTGTTTTCTTTGTCCCTTTTGCAAGGTAACCGGAGCTAAATTTCCTTCGCCGGCCGATCGGTGAAAGGAGGAGGTACGGCCCACATGCAACTCCCGCGATCTTCAGGTGAAAGGTAGGTACCTCCGCAACCTTTCCTATCATCCGTCTCCATCGGTGCCCTCGCGCACCTGGTGATCACCTTCTTTCTTTCCTTTACGCATCATCTTATTCCTTTTCCTGCTTTTTCACCGTTTCAAACCACAACAAACACACCCACAAATCAACACCTTTCTTTTCAAAGCCCGCCCTTTCTCCTCCGCGGGACGGTGTCCTACCGGGATAAAAGAGAAGAGGGCGCGTGTACAGTCTCAATCTGTGGATACCGCTTTCTGTTCTCCTTTTCTAAGGGGTTACTGAAGAACGAGTAGGCCACAAAGAGGGATATGAAAAAACACGGGGGAAAAGAAAAGAAATGTGATCGCCAGGCACTGAGGGTGCCGAATGGAAGATGCACGACGATGGGTGCGAGATGGATGAAGTGATCGCGAGCATACCTTTTGGAGCGTGGGGAGATTGCGTAGGGGATGTGGGTCCTTTCTTCCTCTACGAGCATGGCCGGCCATGGTAGAGGGCGCTTTCCTTGTTGATTACCCTGAAAAAGAAAAGATAAAGAAAGGAAAAGGGATTAGCCAAATAATCTGTAGTACCGAATCCTTAAAAAAAATGAAATAAAAGAATAAACAGCAAGGGGACGACTTACCGTGTGGTGGCTTTTAAACCCCTAAATAATAGGTGTGTGTGTGTATGCATGCATGTGTGTGTGTATAAAAAGGAGTAAAGGGGCCACGTGGGGCCCGGGAGGAAGTAAATAATAAGAGCCACGAGGGGTCCGGGAGGAGATGAAATGTAAATGATAGGGAGAAAGAGGAGGTGGCACTTCCCCAAATGGTGTGCGGCGTGGCGGCGTGACCGGTGGACAGACGGAGAAGAAGAGGAAGAACGTTGCTCCCACCTTGCTCCGGTCCGGTGCATGTGGAGGAATACGACGGGGACGCCGGCTCCGAACTCCAAAGGATGGCGTGGATTGGCACGAAGTAGAAGGTTCCCTTGGGCCAGAGGTCGAGACGGGAATCCGGCAGGGCTTCGCCGCAGTGAGTGGACCCCGCTCTACAAATGACCCTCGGAGGTCTATTTATAGAGGTAAAAACGTCAAATCGCGTTCGGTACAGCGGACACGACCTTCAGAGTGAAATGCGTCCGAGCGGCAGGCCGCGACCTAGATTGGATCGCGTCCGAGCGGCAAGCCGCGATTCGCAAGGTCGGTTTGATGAGACAGGCTCACGATTGCCGCCATGCTTCAGAATTGCGTCCTGTAAGGACGCCGTGATAAGGTACAGAATCGTGTCTGCCAGGGCTGCTGTGACTTGAAGCGCGGCGGCCATCGCTGATACGATTACCTTAGGGGCAATTTTCGAGGCATGCGCCTACGTGTGTTGTCTCTGACGTGGAATTATGATTTGACCTCTCTAAATCGCGTCTACTGATAAGGACGCGGTTACAGGATTTTCTCATGATTATGGGCCTGGGCGCGACGACTTTCTGCGCCACAGTCGACTTTGAATCGCATCTTTGAGGCAGGAGGCGACTATACATTGCCGACTTTTAAATAGCGTCCGGAAGGAGGGACGAGACTATAAATTGAATCGCGTCGACACCACACGACGCGATAAGGTTTTTGAATTTTATTTATGAAAATGCTATCAAAAGTGCAATTGGGATCACGTCGCCCATGGTGGACACGTTCATGAAGAAGGCAGTTTTCATAAATAAAAGGGAATTCATTGTCGTGTCGGGCAGGGCAGATGCATTGAGCGCGTAGTTGCGGCCGACTTTCCCGTCGCGTTAAGGTAGCGCCCATCAAAGCCGTCACGTTAAGCCAGGGTTTCCTAAATCATGTCTGGGTTACTGGACGCCTTTAGAGATGCAGCTGTCATACCCTTCGCGACATGGAATTGATGCCTATAATTCCCGAGGGGCCCAAGAAATGAAGGGGAAGCACCGAGGAAGAATGGGGGTGATCGATAATGATGGGGAAAAACTCTTGCAAGGCAAAAAGAGGGCGATTTGTGGTTATGACGCAATATGAAATTTGCCCACGGTGGATTGAAATTCGCGTGTCTACAGCTGCCACGCCTTGGCGTCTGCTTTGCAGGGGAGCGAAGCGAAGGGACACGGAGTGGAGCACAATGGAGTGAATGGAATGAAAGAAATGAAGCGTAGTGAAGTGGAGTGCAGCGGGAGTGGACTGAAAAGTAGACGCTAAGGTGAAAAATAGACACGCATAATCATTGGGTGACTGCCACCTTATGAGAGTCTTTCACCAACACCCCAGGAAGTCACCACCCGAGTAGAAGACCTAAAGAAACAAGTGTTTGGATTGGAAAGAAGAAAGGTGTGCGCGTGGGCACAAAAGAAAAGAAAGATCAACTTCCAGCGTCGGGGAAGTACCTAAGGACACAATCTGTTAGGTTTCACCATTGGGGGCATATGCCACTCCCGCAGGTGGATCTTTGGGAGAGAAGGAGAGATCAACTTCCAAAGAAGGGGAAGTACCTAAGGACACAATCGTTAGGTTTCACCATTGGGGCATCTGCCACTGCCGCAGGTGGATCTCTGGGAGTAAAAAAAAGATGACAAGAGGGAGATAAATCCAAATAGCAGTTTTAAGGAAATCAGCCCGGAGGCGACAATCCAGGGAGTTGGGTACTCGACCCGGAATGGAATATTTCACGATTGCTTTTGAATTTGAGGCGCGGATGACCCTCAAATTGCATTGCAAGGAGGGATTTTCACTGTGATTTCAATATGCATGTATGCTGGGCTAAAAGAAAAATAAGATTAAAAGAGGAGTAGAAAATGACCAAGGATAATATGTTATGCCGGTGAGTCAGGACTGGGGGGTATGCATGGGTACGTCGTTCTCAGGTGCCAAGCATAACGGCCTAGCCGTGCGGCTAAG
>JACBKR010004356.1:0-24553 GCA_014218235.1 Colocasia esculenta | reverse complement strand
TCAATACGGTACGAATTGTATCCCTATTGTGTCACAGAGAATGTGACACAGTCGATCCGCTCGATACGACCAACCTTGCTCTGACCACAAAGGATGGGCACCAGTGGATGGGGCTGGAGCAGAGTATATTTTTGTCAATCTAATAACTTCTAAAATTTTCCATTTGACCTTAATGGTTAATAAGTAATTCTTATTCTAGTATCAACATCCTTTTTTTTACTAGTAAAAAAATCATGGATGTTAACCCAAGGTCGCCGTACCGCTCGGATCGGCCGTGCCGCATTCTCTGTGGGAAGGTACGATACGGTACGTACCGTACTGTTGAGATACGGTGGAAAAATAGCTTGTTTGATTTATTTTTTTAGTTTTGTGACTTGATGAATATTTAAAATGAGCAAACTTCAAAAGAAGAGTCTCTATCTAAACTCAAGATAGACTTTCTATCTCTTCTCATACATGCATCCTTTCTCTCTCCCCTTCTCTCTCGTATCTTTCAGAACTATCAGTGATATCACACCTTTTACAACTTGAAGGGGTTGATATGCTTACGAGGTCTTCATCAAAGTTGTTTTATTCTTTTCAACTTCGTCCTCGAAGAGGAATCACCTCAATTGTTGGTCTATGTCCAAAGTTATAGTAGATTATTCTTCATATTTTCTCTCATATCATGATCTACATATACATGATTATCATGCCTTCCACATCTCAAACGAGGTATAGCTCTTCGAGACTTCTTCATGAAAGTTATTCCCCACGACTTTCTCTACGAGCTCCAACTAGAATCACATCAAATGAATGTCTGTGCTTAAAGATACAGTAGATTATTCTTGACATTCTATCTCATATCGCGATCCAAACTAGCAATGAGTGCGGCCTCTCTACAGCCTGAACCGAGGTGATCTAATATTTGGACTATTCACAAGTTGTTCATGATATGACCAATGTATTCTATTAAATCAACACCAAGAATCCGAAAACAGAAACAAAACTGTAACGTCTTAAAATGTATAATAAAATATTAATATGACACTAAGAAATTAAAAAAGATATAAATTACACGTAAGATATTTATATAAAACATAATTATCTTTAATTTTAGAATATTTTCATATTATTAATATAATTCTGGTACTATCTTGATTGTGTGCACTTCAACGGGACGACATTCGGTTCCAAAAATAAAGTCAAATCTAAAGTCATCATATATATTAGAAAAATATACTGATTTTAAAAATAATAAATATCAAGAATTATTGATGCATAGATGTTGAGATTAAGTCGACCTAAATTTTGAAATAATTTTTACTGACAAAAATTAATTAAAATAATTAAATATATTACTATAATGTGTATCATCTCTTAATTAGTTTATGTTTGAAACTTCATCTCAATTAGACACCATTTAGACCCCTTAAGTGCACATAGGGTTTGTCGCGGTACGACGAACTCTCTGTGCACTTCAACGGAACGACATTTGGTTCCGAAAATAAGTCAACTCTGAAGTCATTATAATTACTAGAAAATTATATTGATTCTAAAAATATAAATATCATCAGTTATTAATGCTATATGTTGAGAATAAGTCGACCTAATGATTTTTGGATAATTTTTACTTGAAAAAATTATTTAAAAAAAATTAAACTAAAATTACTATAATTTGTATCATCTATTAATTTGCTTATGGTTGAAATTAATCTCAATTAGACACCATTTAGATCTCTTAGATGTTGAGATTAAGTCGATCTAATGATTTTTGGGATAATTTTTACTTGACAAAAATTAATTTAAAAAATTAAACTAAAATTACTATAATTTGTATCATCTCTTTATTAGCTTATGTTTAAATTTCATCTGAATTAGACACCATATAGACCCCTTAGATACAACGAATGTGAGAAAAAAAGTAAAAAAAAAAGACCTGCCACAGACCGGACCGTACCGATCCATGACAAACCGTGGCGTGCCGCTGCGGCACGCCCGGGTCACCTCATTGAGGTGACCGGACCGTGCCATGGCTCGGGGTTACGGTGCGGTTTGGCCAACCGTATTAACCCGTGATAGTTTTAAAAATCACTGTAAAATAACAGGGGTATATAGGATTATTCGGTTGATGTGATTAAACTGTAGAAGGGAAGGAAAAATAACAAGGGTGTACATGAAATTAATACCTAACAAAATCAGGGTTTTGGGGCTGATAACATAAACCCCCTACCATCCTCCGAAGGCTCAGAGCCGAAGCTCCCGCTCCTCTCTCTGCCCCTCCTACATCCTCACCGCCACCCCCCCTCCTCTGTAGATGTTCCTCTCTGCGTTCCCCGTGTATGCTTCCACACGCAACCTTCTCCTCCCCCCGTCTTCTTCTTCCGCATCCCAGGAAGAAAGCTCGGCTTTCTTTGCGCGCCCTTGTTGGCGTGGGTGCGCTAGATGTTAGCCAGAGGGAGGAGGTTGCTACATGCGGCATCATGCCGGGCAGTGGAATGGCCGTCTCCTCCCAAGGTTGGACCCTTAAAAACGTCGTCTTGGCTCGTCCTCACTCCTCGGGCCGTCGAGTCGACGCTGTCGAGCTGCCCCTCCGACGTCATCGCGTTGAGCTTCTTCTTGTGGTGCGCCCGCCAGCCGGAGTACTTCCATGGTCCCCGGGCGTTCAGCCTCATGGTGCCAGTGATGGACCGGCTGACGGAGAGATTTGGGTCTGTGGCGGCGGTTGTGAGGGAATTGGAGAGCGTCGGGTGCCCAAGAAAGGCGCAGACTTTTTTGATGTTGATGAGGATTTATTGGCGCGGAGGAATGTTTAGGCTGGTGCTGGAGGCATTTGATGAGATGGTTGGTCATAATTATGCCCCCAACACATTTGCCAGGAACATTGTCCTGGATGTTCTGTTCAAGATTGGTAGCATTAGGAGGGCTTTTGTCTTTTTTACAAACACGCAATGTCCCAACTTTCTTACTTTCAACGTAGTAATCAGTAATCTCTGTAGGTTGAAAGATTGGTTGGGCGTTCGGGCTGTTTTGAGGGTCATGGTGGAGAAGAGGTTCTCCCTCGATGTCGGAACCTTTTCAATGGTTTTAGTTTGCTTACAGAATGCAGGGAGAGTAATGGAGGTAATGCAGCTGGTTGGCTTCATGATTGTCTCTGGTAAACAACTGACAACTTCTGTTTGGACAATCTTGATTGATGCATTTTGCCGCCTTGATAGAGTTGAGCCCGCCTGTGAGTTGTTGGAGAAGATGGTGGAATCTGGATGTTCTTCCAGCATTGTTGCATATACTACAGTAATTAAAAGGCTTCTCGAATCCCATATGACTGGTAGAGCCTTCTATTTGTTGGACTTCATGCTGTCAAGTGGATATAAGCTTGATCTGGTTCTTTGTAACATCTTGATTGATTTTTTTTGCAAGTCCAAGAGATATGATGATGCTATTGATCTGTTCCTTGGTTTACAGAAGTGGAACTTGAAGCCAGATTCATATACTCTTTCTTCAATGATGACTATACTATGTGCATCTGGAAAAATTGAACTTTTTCCAAAATTGATTGCCGAGCTGGATATTACCATTGATTTGGTGACATGTAATTCACTAATGAATGTTCTTTGCAAATGTGGTTTTCCATCTGTGGCAGTTGAGTTCTATGATGACATGGTTGATAGGGGTTTCTTGCCGGACAAATTTACTTTTTCAGGGTTACTAAATGCCCTCTGCAAATCAGGACGAATTGATGATGCAGTTAGGGTTTATCATGTTATCATTAAGAATGGTTATTTCGTTGATGCTCATATCCACACTGTGCTCATTGATGGTCTAATAAAAGGAAGGAACCTCACAAAGCCATTGGACTTTTTAGGAGAGCTCTTTCTGAAAATTATTGCCTTGATGTTGTATCATACACAACTGCAATTAATGGACTTCTTAAGGGTGGCATGTTCAAAGAGGCTTGTGCTTTATTTAATGAAATGAAGCAGTTTGGTTGTGCTCCTAATACTTGTACATACAATGTTATGCTCCGTGGACTTTTCAAAGCAAGAAAAATTGGTGCAGTTAGGAAGTTACTTGTAGATATGGCTGAGTCTGGGGTCAAGAGAGACTGCATATCATTCAACACCATGATCAGTTATTTATTAAAATTTCATCATATACATACAGCATTGCACATTTTCACAGAAATGTGTGATTCGGGATTGCAACCTAGTCGGATATCATATTTGCTGGTCTTCAATGGTATTTGTTGTGCTCATGCGGAAGAATTAGAAGATCTTTATCCAAAGTTGAGATGCTGTCTAGAGGAGACTGTACTCATGGACATGGACAGTTTTGACCTTCCTGACAAGCTCTTCCTGTGCTCTAGAATACTGGCAATGTTGGGTAGGTCAACTAGTACATCACTAAAGAAGTTGGATTTTAAACAGAAACAATAGGAAAACATTGTTCTCATATTCTATGGAGAAATAAATGAGGAAATGTTGACAGGTTCAAGCCTAATGATGGAGGGACCATCTGAAAAGCTTGTCACAGCTTTTGTGGAGGACGATCATGTTGGAAATGTTGCTCTTGCCTAAGGTAATGAACACTAATATTCTTATACTCATGCTTTAAATGAAGATTATTTAGAAATTGTGGAAACCTATTATATAGGCAATCTCTGTATTCTTCCTTATCTGAATCATTCCTATTTCCATTTCAGCTCTTTAAAAGTCTTTTAAGTAATAGTGATCTCTCTTTGTTGAAGTATTCTTATAAATGTTTTCAACAGAGTTTTTACAATTGATCCACAGTAGTTTTTGTTAATTCTGAAACAAATAATCATGTGAAATGTCTCCCCGCACATTCTTTAAGAGTACTTCTGTTATTGGAAAAGAAAATTTTGATTTGACATCCTTCTGTCAATTTTTTAAATGTTTTTCTTCGCACTAGATAGTTTAACAGAGTTAGCCGATGTATTCTGCAGCTTCATAGTTGGTAACCTTGGTTTTGCAAGATGATGCACTTTATGCATGATAGGCTCTGAACATGTTATATTTAGTACTTCTGTCTTTTGTTATCCAGCAATTTGGTCATGTTGTGCAAATCTGACACATCTGACCATATATCTTTTCTCTTTGTAGATGATAACTGGCAGGCCCTGGACCCTTTCTGGTAGATTGATTGAACTACTCGTTCAGCATGATTCTATTTTGAATTTAAGGAACTTATGATTGTCATGTTTTGTTATTTGATTGAAGCATCACTTCCGTTACTAGTGTTTACTCATTACAGTTAAACCTTCACCATAAATGTGATCATGCTGGATCAGCCTCGAGAATCTGCATCAATGAATGAACCTGAAAAAGTGGCTCCATTAAATAATGGAACTTTCTTGTTGTAACAGTGTAAGACCCTAATCTTTTTGCCTCTCATATTATAGAAACTTTAGTTGTTTTTAGTTTTTACTGAGATTCATTGACTTTAATCTCACGAGTTAAATAAACCTAAAACTATTTGGGTTGAAAATTAAGTTGTCTTATTTCATTCTTTGGCTAATTTTTGTTTTCCTGTCACAAAGCTGAATCGGTGGCATCATCTTCTTTGAACTAGTTTTGGATATTGTTCTCTGAAGTTTATTCACATCTTCTACATCTCCTTATTGTTGTTTATGGATAAGGGTCTGTCAACTTGAATGTTTTGATGTGACAATCAAGAAAATTGATGTTCCTTTGATGACATTTATCTTTGATTCTGCACATCGATGTCATAAGATATTTTGATAAACTAGATGTAAACTTTCAGGTATGTCCTATGCATGTTGGAGAAACTTACTATACTTCTGGTTCCTGCTCTATGTTCAGATGAACTCCTGATACCATCTACTTTTGTCAGAAACCACCTCTAATGGTGGTTCATTTTGTTATTCTTTATTAGGAAAAAAATGAATAGTTAGTCTCTGATTAAGAAAACAAGGTGTTTTATACCTGAGTACCCAAAAAGTTGTGCCCTATGTACACGATAAGAAGGATAAACCACACTACACTGAAATATTACAAATACACTCCCCCCAAGCTGAAGGATATGTGTCAAACATGCCCAGGTTGTCACATAGAGTAACAAACCGAGACACACTAAGTGCCTTTTTGAACAAGTCCACTTACTGATCCTCCATAGGCGTGAATGGCATGCAAATCTTTTGAGACATGGAAGCATCCCTCAAAAATGACAATCAATCTTAATGTGCTTTGTTCACTCATGAAAGATAGGATTCCTAGCAATATGAATAGCTACTTGTTTGTCACAATGCATCACCATAGTCTCATCATCAATAATAACTTCAAAGTCTGACATCAAGCTTCATAGCCACATCATCTCACAAGCAGTTTGAGCCATTACTCTGTACTCAGCTTTAGCACTAGACCTGACAACCACACTTTGCTTCATACTCCTCCAGGTACCAGATTACCACCAACATAAGTACAAAACCCTGAAGTAGACCTCTTGTCAAGTGTCGATCCAGCATAATCAACATCTGAGAAACCTTCAATTTTCAGGTGACCATTCTGTTTATGCAACAACCCCTTTTCTAGAGCAGCCTTAATACAGTGCAGACTTTTAAGAGCCGCCTCCCAGTGACAGACCTTTGGTTTCTGCATGAATTGGCTAACCACACCAACAGTAAAAGAAATATCAGGCTTGTAACAGTCAAAAAATTAAGTTTCCCACACAATTGCCTGCATTTTACAACATCCTCAAAGTCTGGGCTGTCTCCAATATCTAGATCTTGCTGTAAAACAGTGGGAGTGTCTTCTTGCTTACACCCAAGCACCCCATTCTGTCAGCAGATCTAAGGCATACTTTCTCTGTGTGAGAGATGCACCATCTCTCGCATATGCTCTTTCAATGCCCAGAAAATATCTAGGTCTGCCCAAGTCTTGGTGGCAAGTGTTTCTCCAAAAATACTGTCAAACCTTGTCTTCTCCACCTATATCACTCCTTATAGTCTCCAAAAATATTGTTTGGTCTCCATAACTCCTCGCTCTTTTGTCTGTGGGGAGTTAGGTTGACACACTATCTTGGTGGAGATTCTTTGTATATGGCTGTCATTGGCCATACTTTGTACATTCCTTTTTACTTTAATATACCTATGGTACCATCCACATTTCAAAAAAAAAATATCAATCCCTATAAGCAACATATCATCTACATAAACCAAGGATGTCAGTTTCGGTTTCGGCCGGGTCCGAAACCAAAACGGATCTGTTTCGGCTGTTTTGGCTGAAACCATTAAAATAATACTATCTATTTCTATAATAATAAAAAATATAAATGGGGTTTCGGCCTAAATGTTTCGGTTTCAGCCGAACCAACAACCATGGCATAAATGATCAGAATAATAACACCAGCGATGAGCGATGAATAAGCGCAAGATGGTCTGCCAAACTTCTTTTTTAAACCAACACTAGAAAACAATTTGACCACTATGCTATCCAACCAAAAAGAATGAGGACTGCTTGAACCAATAAATAGCTTTCTACTTCTTGCACACCAACTCCCCTTGGGGAACATATCTAGGAGGTTGCTCCATATAAATTCCTCTTGAAGATCCCCATATGAGAACTCGAACAGAATTCAGGCAGGCAATAGGAGAGAAGGTCTCGAAATAGTCGACACCATACGTCTAAGTGAAGCCCTTTGCAACAAGCCACACCTGTACTTGTCAATGGTCCCATCTAGAGAATACTTGACAATGAACACCTAATGGCATGAAACTGGAGTGACATGGGCAGTCGATGTACGAGAGTCCAGGTACCACAGGAGATTGAGGCCTGCATTTCGTCATCCATTGCAGCTTCCATACTGGTTGGAAGTGGCCTTAGACACAAACTCGGGAATAGAAACAACAGAGAGAGATAAGGAAAACTGATGGAAAGAGGGAGTCAAAGATGAATAGTACACAAAGTTACTAATAGAGTGATGTGTGCACGAGCACATACCTTTTTGAAGGGAAATAGGAATATCAAGATCAAAGACCGATGGAGAAGAAGATGGGTCACTAGAAGGAGGAAAAGGATCTACCGATGGGGAAGAAGGCAATGGATATCCTCATATCTTAAGAAAAATGTTATGCATTGCTCCAGCTGATACCACTACCTTAAGGTCACACTTGTTGCTTCACTCTAGAGTTTCACATCTTTCTTATGCCCATGTGAAATGTTCCTTATCCATGTTTCATGTTCTTTGTTTACTTATTCGAGTCATTTGAGTTGGAGCTTTTAGGTAAGAAAAATATTTTTTGTATGTTAATTGTTAATAGCTCATTAACTGTTTAACACTGTACTAGCATTGGATGCACAACTCCATTTGGTTACCTTGACATAATTCTGTTCTGTAGAGTTGGTCTTTGCATGTGCCTATGTGAGTTGCTGCAATCTTTGCTGCAGATATGTCTCTCTTGTCATGACATGCAGATGTGAAGGAAAATGATTCTCAATCATGATAGAAGATTTTTTCATGTTTAGTAATTATTTTGCAGTTATAACTATTGACAAGTAGTCATGTTATGACATGCAGCATGCCCTTTATGCACTTCTTCAATTTCAATTGGTGTTTGGAGGAACTTGCATATACATTACGCTTCTGGCTGCTGGACCATTCAAACAACTTCAAAGGTGTTTTTATAATTTGTTTTTGCCATGCTTTGTATGATTGCATTTCCAGGTTTCTCAGTCTGCAACATCTTCTTCTTCTTTTCTTTTCATGTTTAATACCCGAATTCTGATTTTATGGTGAATACAGTCAAGAAATATGGAATGAAATGGCGGACATAATCATTGTTTTAGTTTGTGAGAATTTTTTGTGCTTAAAGGCCAAGTAGATTGGTGAGAGGTGCTGTGAAATCTAAAGGTTTTAGGAATAGGTGAATAAGTCAAAATATACTCTGCATAGAGTTGAGTTAAGTTGGTTGAGGACCTGAGATGAAGTGGGGGATGGCAAAAGGACCGAGGAAGACAAAATTTTGGTGATTTGGTATGCCTTCAGAGCTTATTTACAAATATAGCATTAGATACTGTAAAGTGTCAAAATAGAATTTATGTATCCAACCCCAAATGACCAGGATAAGCCTTTGATGATGATTATACACTCTTGTTCATCTTTTGGAGTTTCTTATTCTTACCTAATCAATATGATATTATTCAGGTATTTGAGAGTTTCCCACAACGAACAATGCATTTCTTGATGTTTGTGAACACTGTTATGAACCATGTTGCAAATGCTTCCAGCATGCTTGTGGCTGCTTGTGAGGCATCCATTTGTGGAGGTATCTGTGAACCTCCTCAATTGACATTGGCTAGGACCTTTGCAAATGGAAATCATTTCTTGATGACCAAAAGTAAGTTGTCTTCACTTAACTTTTGTTTTCTATGTTATATAGCTGTTAATTATGTCAAATAGCCTGAATTTGAAATCTTGCAAAAATATTCATGTTGTTTAGTTGCTAATTATCTAAAGTAGCATGAAGCAAGATGTTGTAAGATCCTAAGTGAAGGTGTTTACATTGTTGCTTAAGCAAATTTCTTTTCTTCTTCATTTGATAGATCTTGATAAAAGATGTTTTTGTTCACTTTCTTGAAAACAATCTTTTCTTTGCAAGTTCTCTCCCATCTTGGAGGTATACTACCACCAAGAGAAGGTAAGCAGTGAGGCTCAGAACAGGGAGTAAATCATTGAAAGCAGCTCTTATATTGAGTACAATGCTTGCTTATTCAAGAGAAGTAGAATTTATATCGAGAACATTGGCATTGGAACATTATCTTGGAGTAGCTATGTTATTAGAATCTCATAAGAGGTGGTAGCAGGCATTGAAAAACTTGTAACTACTACCCTCTTAACAACTTTTATGATCACTTGGGTACTTTCAAAATGTCATTTGTTTGTTAAGGGAAGACACTCTCTTTTCTCATCTGGTTACTACTTGTATCTAAAATTTATGGAGTTGGTAATGCAAATACAACAATGTTTTGGAAGAAAAACTCCTGCAACTGATAGCTACTCATGTTATCAAACATCATTCATGTAGTTCAATTGGATTTAACTCATAAAAAACCTAGGTTCTTCCTTAAACCTCGAGTCATATACAATGTCTCATAGTATAGGTACCCCTTTTAGTATGAGATTTTGTGAAAATCAGAGATGTTTGATAGTCCTGTACCTATACATCACCAAAGCGGGAAAACAAGTATTTGCCTGCGGCTTCCATATATTGGTGCTCAAATTAAAGGAGTTGGATAATAGACAATCCTCAAGTGCAAGATTTTGAAAACTCAAAACACCTATGCCACTAAAGACTCTCTCTAGGATTTCTAAGAGAGAAGCTCTAAGATTTGGTCTCTTGACCTATCCGATGGTCTGGGGGGGGGGGCACTCGGCCGTACTTTCCCACCAACCTGTTTTCCATGCGGTCGTAGGCATGGATGGCAGGATCAGAATCGAGGTCTGGATTGGCCATGGCCGATCTTGATCCGAATCGGGCGGGAATCGGCCAAATTGGCCTGATCGCCAAGGCTGATCCGATCCATAATCGGCCAATTCCGATCTGATTTGGCCGATTCTGCCATCCATGGTCGTAGGGGCCACATCAGGCGCTTTTGCCTGATCCCCCTCCGCCACCGACAACGCAAGGCAAATCCTTTGCTTCTATGGCTCCCCCAACTGGTCCGCTCTTTCAATTCAAGGCGAAGTTGGTTGTTAGCTGACTTCAGGTTATCGGGCGAGGGAGCGGGTTAGGGAGAAGCAGGGTGGGGGTTGACGAGGTTAGGGAGATGCTCAATGAGGTAGAAGTCGTGTCATGGAGTGTGTGAAGGGAGTGGCGGAATAGGTGGGGATTTCTTTTGACGGTTGAGAGGGATTCAAGGGGTGTGTTCTCTATGATTAACAAATGTTGGAGTGCGAGCATCAGAGGAGGGCTTAGATCCCACTCCAGAGCGGGTAGGAGAAGTGAGGAGGGGGAGGGAAAGAGAGACGGTCTACTATCCAACCATCAATGAGGATCATCTCTTGGAATGTGAGAGTTAGGAGGGGCTCAGAAGAGGAGGGTGATGAGGGAGCTGATCAGGAGATATAAGATTGATTTCTTATGTTTACAAGAAACGAAGTGGGAAGGCGATGGTAGTGACCTCACTAGGGACATTGGAGGTACCCGATTATCTCAGGGCATGGTCTCCCCTGTAGTGGGTAGGTCCCGGGGGATTATGGTCCTTTAGAACCCTTTTGAGGTGGAGGAGGTATCTCGGGAGAGGGGTCATTTCTAGGTGGGATATCTCTTTACTCAGGAGTATTTGGGATGGCTTTCTGTAGGATTTCACTAAGGTATATGGCCCTCAGCCTAGGGAGGAGAAGCGTCAGCTGTGGGGGAGTTTCCAGTTCCATATTTCTTCCGGCCATCGGTGGTGTCTTGGAGGGGACTTCAATGTGGTTGTAGCTACTTGGGAGACAGGGACGATGCTCCAATGGGTGACATGGATGATTTCTCCCATTTTATCTAGGAGGTTGCTTTGTGGACTTACGTATGTCATAAGCGGCACACACTTGGTCCCATAAGGGCTGATGATGCTTGCTCTAGATTGGACAGGTTCTTGGTCTCCATTAATTGGGATGATCATTTCCCTTAGGCGCAGGTGTTGGGTCTGAGGAGATCTACTTCTAATCACAATTCTATTGAAGACTTTAGGCAGTATGGTAGATCTCTCAGTTTTAAGTTTGAGTAGGTCTACTCAGGGAGCCTGACTTCTTGGAGACAGTTGCGGGGGTTGGAGTAGCCCGATTGCCAATTCCTTGTCTATGCCACACTTTTTGAAGAAGTTGAAGCCACTTCACATGTTCTCCATTCATGGGGGGCAGGTAAAACCCTCCTTGGAAGGGTGGCTAAGGACAGAGTTATTCAGCACCTAGCGGCGTTGGACAGCTTGGAGGAAGCAGGTCTTATGGAGGAGGAAGATAGAACAGTAAGGGACTCTTTGGATGTCAGTTTGATGATTTCCAGCTGAGGAAATTTATTAGAGGCAGAGATCTAGGAAAGATGGATTAAAGAGGGTGACAAGAACATGGCCTATGTTTAGCGGATTGCCTTAGGGAGGAGAATTTTAATCCCATATGCAGCATCAAGGTGGGGATCGTTGCTTCTCCTCTCAGGTGGAGATGATATCAAGTGGGAGTCTTCTATTCCTCCTCGTTCTCGGAGGAATCTTCTTGCAGGGTGAGGTTTGCTGTCGACCTCCTTCCTAACCTCTCTGCTAAGGAGAGGGAGGCTATCTTACTCCTTTTCTCTGAGAAGGAGGATTTTTAACCAATCAACTTACTCAATGGCACTTAGAAATCATCACCAAGGTCTTAGCAGGAGATTGATATCTGTTATGGATATATTGGTCAGTCATTTCAAGGGAGGTTTCAACCTTTTGGTAGCGCACGAGTGTATCTATGCTTTTAAGCAGTAGAGGAGAAAAGGAGTGGTTCTGAAGCTGAATTTTGAGAAGGTTTATGACAAAGTCAGTTGACAATGTCTCTTTGGGTCCTGCAGAGGATGGGTTTGGGGCCACTTGGATTGAGTGGGTTAGAACTTACGTCGCTTCAGCTCCTTCCCTATTCTTATTAATGGGAAGATGGTGCCATGATTCCATAGTGGTCGGGGTCTGCACTAAGGGGACCCTCTCTCCCCCCTTCTCTTTCTGTTGGTGGCAAGTATTGTCAGTAGGGTGTGGCAGAAGGCTGAGGCTTCTAGTTGATCAGTGGAATGATTTTCTTGGCTACATTCAGGACTTTGGAATCATGGATTCAACATTGCATGTTGCTAACGTTAGATATGTTAATTAGACTGAAGTGTTGTTAGAAACGTTTCCCTTCATATCTGCATGTTGAGCTACCTTTTATGAATGTGGTGGGAGAGTGAAAGTGTAGGTGGTGATGTAACCAAGATTCCTATTGTTTCTTACTTTGGAGGAGATTTTTTAGTCTTGCTTAGTGACCATGTGCGATGATTGGTATCTTTCAGGTTATTCCTGCCTTACCTACTAAATAAACAAATGGACAAGCCATGTGTGAAGGTTTTTCTTAATTTTCATGGTCTTTTGGGGCCTGGATAAGCTTGCTCAAAGGAAGCATATCCACCTGCAAAAGGTGTGTATGCTATTTACTGTAATTCTTGTTTCCTAGAGTCTTCAGTAGAATTGCATTTGCTCACAACTTATACATGCTTTCTGCACTCAATGAGCAAAAAGGGACCATTCTTGAAATATTTTTCTAATAACACTTAATAGTCTCGCTCCTTATGGTTTTGTGACTCAGACTTAAGATTTTCAGATCTCAGGTGGTGCATGGCCCCCCGTCTTTCAGGAGGCAAGAGGAGATGGAGCAGTTTCAGAGATTGCTTGGTCTTATCTTCCCCTTGCATGTGCAAGATAGGGAGGATAGTTTGATCTAGAGATGGGGAAGGATGATACATTTTCTGTCAAATCAGCCTATGATGTTTGCTCAGATGGAGGTGTGCGGTTTGCCTTCTTCCAGGAAGTGTGGGCCCAGTCCTCTTAAGATTCAGATCTTGGTTTGGAGGATCGCTCATGGAAGGCTTCCTATAAGAGACAGATTGATCCGATTTCTACCTGTGTCTTTGTGGCGTGGAGGATGAGACCTTGGATTATCTTTTTTGTGAGCGCTCTTATACTTGGGGCTGTGGCGGGACATTGCTCGGAGGACAACCCCATCACCTTACAGGTGATGTTGCTTCTTTGCTCCGGGATTGGCATAGACAGTGGTTACTCAAGGCAGACACGATTGTGTGGTGGCTTATCCCCACGCCACCCTATGTGCGGTGTGTGGGGGAACGTAACTGCCATATCTTCAGGATGGAGTCCCGTGCTGAGGAAGCGTTGGCTCATTTTGTTTGGATAGGGTCAAGGAGTGGGCACTTGTGTGGTCAACTGTAAATCTTTCACTGTCTCCTATTTTTGCTTTTTGGGAGACTAGTGCCATTCACACCGCCTTGGTGTCTTTTTGATGTATAGGTGTTGGGGGTTGGTCTTTTGTTTGGGTTAGAGACCCCCTATACTTGTATATTCTCTGTCTATTCTCAATATATACACGTGGTACTATCCACTTTCCATGACTTGAAATGACTCTTGAATTTCCTTCAAGCAGTAGTTGGCACAATAACACCATCAAGCTCCTCAAGCAGCAAACCTAGAGAGAACTCTGAATCTGTGGGACCTCCCTTTCTGACTTCCACTGCTTCAACCACCCTTTGCTTTTGTCCGTATGTCAAGGAGATGTGAAATGACTGTTGAATCTCCTTCATTCTAATATTCCAGACTGCCCAGAGTACTGCTGAGAATAGAATTTCCAGTCCCCCCTCAATGTCAGGGGGCCTCACTCTACACCTCTGATATATGAAGTCAAGAACCTTATTTGGCATTGGCTGTGAAACCTGAAATATTGAACAGTGTCTGCCAGGACACTCTATAATCCCACAAGCACAGAAAAGATGGTCTAAATTCTCCAAAATTCCATAGAATGAACATTTGTAGTCTTGTATAGTGAAGAAGGTATTTACCCCATGTGAGATAGGATTATAGGTAGCCTTCCCGAAGCAATCTTCCACAGAAATAGGTTAATCCTTGTAGAATCGTAATTACCCTATCATTGAGGTCACCAACCCTGGTTCCACCGTCCCATAGTAATTTGGTATATGACTTGACTGAAGCCTGCCCTTTTGTGTCCCATTTTCACTTTTTCTGGTCTGGTACTGACAGTCATTTTTTCAGTTGTTGTACAAAATGTTTTGGAGCTCAACTTATTCCCTTTGTCGGGTGCCATATTGACTGTACCACCCAGCTGCCTTGCCCTCCCTCTGTAAACCTGTAGTTGACTGCCTTTCTCCTGAACTTGGAAATTCTGTAGGAAGTTTTCAAATTTTGCTGCAAGATTTCCTGCCAACTGAACCCCAATCTCTAAAGAAAATATACATATAACTGTGAATCCATCCTTTAATCACTGTCTAAGGTTACTATGATGGATGCAAATTTTAACTTTTTAGGTAGTGCATATAATTGACATATATGTTTCTTTGTTTTTGAGGGACCGGGGGCCATGTATTTATGTTTCTGTTTATGATTTCTAATTTTCTACATATATACCACAATATAGGGCGTCTGCAGAAACTCTTATATAACCTGTTTTCCTTTTTATTATTATTATTTTTTCAGATTTGTTAGGTGAAACTTACATCTGTGTTCGACTAACTCCATCCCCACACAAGCTGCAAGCACAGACCAAGTTGTGGAGTGCTGAGGAGAGCTTGGTCAGACCATGCTCAGGCATCCTACCGTGGGGAGCACATAGATCCATGGGATCCCAGTTCACCCCTGCGAACCTAGTGAGAATTGAACTCAAAACCTCCCATTACCAACCAAAGGTCCCAACCCAACCCTTGTAGGGGCTGCACTCTTGTATAGATTGCTGAACTCTGGAAACATAAATTACTACTTACCTTCGAAGAACTTAAATAATGTATTATGTTGGCGCTATATATTCATGGAACATGTGTAGACAGACTGTATCGTCCTTGTTTCTTCCTTTTGCCAATAAATTGATCTTTTCAGAGTGGAAACCTCGTCTTTTCATGGTTTTGATCTAATTCACAGTTGCTTGGATCTTCAGGGGCAAATGGACATTGTTATAATTTTGCTTTCTCACTTTGGTGAGTAAATCATTGTTTCCCGTGGAGTGAGCAGCTTCCCAGGACAAACAACTTATAATGTCATCAGGCACCATTTGATAGAACTTTTCTATCATCTCAAATAAGCTAATATAAGCTACTCCATGCAATTAAATGTCCTAGATCAAGTTGGGGTGTCTGGATTGCTCCATTAGATGTCTGGATGCATGAGATAGAAACACCCATTTTTGTAAATTATAGGTCTCAAAAGTTCGAAATCCTAATCCTGTTGGGGTATGGAACCCGACTCCACCTTGTATCTTTACCTGTTTTCATGGAAGAAATTTCTGGGTTATAATGTTAAGATATATCTATCCAGAACAGATTGCCCTAGCTTCCTTGTATTTAGATGGGGCAAGCTGTCTCACGTGTGACTCAACCTATACTATATATAGTGGAAAATATGACTGTGGGTGTAGTCAAAGTTTAATGTTCCTGCATTCTTGTGTAAGTGATCCCTTTCCTTTATTTTACCATCATTGCTTCTGCACATCATGAGAAGTGTGTTACTCCTCACAAGTATTTCAGGAGGTGAATAAGTGTTGGTTGTATTGATTATTCAGGAGAGTATGTGTTGACTCAACTACTGGGTTCTGCAATGTTGAACTCCGATGACTATGGTTAGTTCTTCAGCATTTCGGCCTGTTTTATTAATTTGATAACATTACTGTTACAGCATCATATCTTATTTTTATATGATGGTTCAGAACTAGACGCAAAATGTCAATTTTCTTAAGGGGTTATTTTGTTTGGTGAACACTGAACTTCCACAAAGCATTATTAATGGAGTCGTATGGTTTAAAATTCGATGTCAAATAGTTGAACTTGATAGTTCACTAAACGGTCATTCAGTTTGACACAAAAATACTGTAACCTGCTGTATACTATCGATTTAAGAATGCTCTTTTCTTGTTTGGTTTTGCAGTACTTTATGTCAGATCAAACAACCCATGCCCACTGCCTCAGGACTTGAGATTCAACACCAGAGCACAGCAGGTTCTTGTCTCTATGTACATAACTGTGGCATTAATCAATTTAGGTTTTTTTTCGTATATATATGCCCCTGTTAGAAGTCTAATTGTGCAGTGATCCGTCCTGCATTTGCATTGTTATATACCCCTTTTATGCACTGAAAATATCTTGAGAGATCCTACCATCACGTCCCGTGATGGAATAGAAGACGACCTTCAACGGACGTCTACGACAGGTATTTTTTCACTAAAAAGGACAAAGCTACCCCCAAAAGCTTGCGAAAAGAAAGCCCCTTGACCTTTATTCTCCCCCCACCCCCACCCTCCCTGAGTTTTCCTTTACCATCCTATCGTCCTCGTCCCTTCTCTACTGTCTCCTGGGATTCGCTTAGGGTTGCGACGGTTTCCCAAGCTAGTGGATGAACCATGGCAAATTGAATAAGTAATCGCATAATTGCCTTATCCATTTTTCTTGTTCTGTTTAGGGTTTTGATGGCATGATGACCGGTTGCATGAAGGCAATAATGGTGACACTGCCTTTGTGTGTTTGAATGTTGTAGGTAGGGTTGGGGAGTAAAGTGGAGATTTTTGTCCTCTCTCTGTGACAGTCTTCGTGGGGCACGACATGACTTTGCGTGGACCACATATCGCCTTGGAGACAACCAAACTAGTGTCATTGGGCCAAGAGGTTAGGCAACACCCTCCCTTGTCTTATAAAATCTGTTCTATAATGGTTGTATATCTATTGGTAAGACTTTTTCAACGACTTAAATATGTTCTGCGTGAAAAGGATGTATGTTTTTCTATCGTTACTTCGTTGCATTTCAGATGGAACCCTCTGTAGAAAATGAGGATGTCTTCCGATTGAAGATCATGTATAGTGGTTACTGGAAGAGGCTGAAGGGAGACTATTCTCTAATGATTCATCATTTAATGAAGCAAAAGACATTCTTGTGGAGTAGGGACTATGCTAATTTTTTTGAATTAAAGCAGATGACAACAAAATTGATCTCATGGAACCCATATTCAATGTTATGCATGCACTTTAGAATTCCGAACGGTAGGCTAAAGAGGTATGTGCTGGGGAATTGATATGCAGATATTTTAAACATGTTTGATGGATGTGGAGAAAAGAAAGATATTGAGATAGTCATATCTATTGAGCATGTGGGTTCATCTTTGCAAGTGGAAGAACCATTCTCCCAAGGCCCAACAAATCAAGGACCTTTATCCAAGATTCATCTTGTGAAACAAATGCAAGATAATCACAAGAAATTATTTTGCTTCTAGTTCTTACCCTTTCTTGAAGATCATCGATGATATTTTCTTTTGGATGACTTTTGACTTTTCATTCTTGAGGTAGGTCTGGATGGCACAATTACTTTTTCTTGAACTTCTTCAAGTGAGACATCTTCTCGATCTATCTTAAGTTCCTTTGTTTTCTTAACCAGACTGTCTGCATCAAAATCTTCCATCCTTTCTTTTTGCTCGGATTTGGGGTCATACTCATAAAAAATAACAACATAGTTTATTCAAGAAGTAAAGTACGTTGCTTGAAAATTCTAAAACCTCTAGGTTTAAATACATACCCGAAAAGTAGTTCTTCATCACTTTTTGTATCAAGTTTGCCAAGGTTATGTTTACCATTGTTGAGTATATAGATTTACATCCAAATGACTTTACATGATTGATGTGTCGCTTTTTCCTTTTGTAGAGCTTATAAAGAGTTTTTTTTCCATATGGGTCTGATGATTGCTCGATTATGATGTAGCATGTTGTATTTGTTGCTTTTGCTTAGAAATACCTTGGCATATTCTACTCACATAGTATTGTTCCACATATATCTAATAAAGTTCTGCTCTTTCTTTCTATTACACTATTTTGTTTAGGCGTTTTGAGTGCTAAGAAATTATGCTTTACTCCATTCTCATTACAAAAGATTTTAAAGTCTTTATTCTCAAATTCTCCTCTACGATCACTTCTTAGAGCCATGATAATGTATTTCTGATCTCTTTGTACCTTTTGGCTAAAGTTTAGAATGCTTAAAATGTTTCAAATTAGTTCTTCAAAAATAGTACCCATGTAAGTAGTTTTCATTAATCCAAATAGATCCATATGCAATAGTTCTAAGGGCTTAGAAGATGTTACACTAGTTTTAGAGGGAAAGGTATTCTTGGTTTGATTACCTTTTGTGCATGCTTCACATATAAATTGATTTAGGAATTTGAGCTTTGGCAGATGACTACTAGGTCATACTTGATCAGTTTATGCATAAGTCCTTGACTAGCATGCCTAAACCTTCTATGCCAGAGCTCTACCTCATTTGATCCCTTAACTGCTATTTTTTTTTTTTAACATTTTAGCTCATCTGATATAATTTATACATATTCTTTTCTCAGTAAACTCTAAAACTAACTATCTTGTAATCTGGTTCCCAAAATAATGTACTAGTTAGCTTCAAATTTCACATCTCTCCTTGATCACATAACCAACTTATGTTATTTAGATTGTGCTTCAGTCCTTTCACATAATGCACATCTTCGATTAGATCTGCTCTTGATGTTCCTACAGTAACAATATCCATGACTAATCCAATCCCATTGTCTCCATATGTCATTATTCCTTCTCGTTTTTGATCTAGATGACTAAATGTTGATTTTTCTCCTGCCATGTTCATGAGTAGCCACTGCCTAGATACCATCTCCTCTTTGCTGCTTCACAATTTCCCTGCAAATGATCAAAAGTTTACCTTTGTTCTTTAGGTACCTATTGTTTCTTGGGTCCTTTAGCATTAGTTGTAGTTACCTGAATGCCTTTTAGTATTTACACAAATTTTCTAGATTTGCATCTAGTTTTTGTGTGACTCAATCAACCTCAAGGAGTACAGCTCCATTGAAGATGGTTTTTGATGAGTGAGCTGCATATTTTCCCTCTGACAAACATTGGTGTTGGATACTTTTCAATGGGATTAACCGGTACTTCAACTTTTTGGAAGTTCATTTTTGTCTGTGTCCTTAGTAAGACTAGCTGTAGGTTATTTTCACCCTTGGAGAATGTCTTAATTGCTCATTTCAGATATTCAATTTCTCGTACATTTTCTTTTAATTTAATCTTAGAATCATCTCTTACTTTGACTTGTTCCTTCCTGTATTCATAAAGTTCATCACAAGTTCTGATGGTATCAATTAATTCAACTTCTCAAAATTTTGTAGTCTTAGTACTTTGAAGATTAATGCTCAATTAATTAATCTTTTCTTCTAAATGAAGTTCATCGATTTTATTTCTTTGTTCATTTTCTAAAAAGATCAATTTCTTCCTTCGGTTGAGCATTAGCTTTGGTCAATTTATTCATTTCGATTTTGACCACTCATAATTCTCTACTAGTTAATTTAATTTTTTTGTAGAATTCATCAAATGCCTCTTCCATGGTTATGTTGTCCTCATTGTTATAAGAAAGCATGAAGCAAAAGAGGTTTCAGAACCTTGTCATCTGATTTGACCATTAGCGCAATATTTGCTTCCCCTTTTTGATCTGATTCTGACTCACCATCCATGGAGGACTCTTTAATATCCCAAGCTACAACCATAGCTCTTCGTCTGAAAAATCTTTGTGATTTCTTGGGATATTATACCTTCTTCTCTTTGCTTCGGTCTTCCTTCTTTATGAGCAAGGGACAACCTGCTTTGATATCATGGTTGCTTGCATTCGTAATATCACTTCACTTCTTTTAATTGGGTTGCTTTTTACTAGTTTTCTTCTGTAGTTTTTGAAACTAGAACCTTTTGCCTTTTCTTTTCAAGATTAGCTGTAATTTTTTGTGGACACCATTAACAATTTGATCATCAATGCCTTCCCCACTAGATTCTATAGTCTTTCCCTATAATTTAGTTATATGAGCAGCATCTTTTAAATCATTGGTCTTCTTCTTGATAGATAATTCTCCCAATCTTTGTGTGTTGATCTCATGTGCCACTAATGAACCAATGACCTTTTCCATATTCATATTCGTAAAGTTCATTTTGTGACATCTTGGGTCTCTCGGATCCTAGTTGTCAGGTTGGTGTGTTGGTTACAATGGGTCTTTGATGGAGGTGAGGTGAGATTTGTTGGCCATGCTATGGAGACCTAAAGGGGACGTGAATGGGTCTTAATTGGATAGTAGATGACTATAAAAACTAATCAAGTAAAGCAAATTGATTTAAGCACAGCAGACAACGGGCACAAAAGTAAGCACACTGAATACATCGATATATCTTGATTTGAAACTAAACTCTTTTAGTCTCCTACATCCAGTCTCCAAGGAACGGTTTTGAGATTCAACCAATCGACCTAATCGGTCAAACTACTTGGTGCACAACTCACACATTGGTCTTCCTCAAATTGAGAGATAACACACGGATACCATTGGTCTTCCTCACCACAGAGGGATTACATCTAGATTTCACTATTCTTTCTCTCAACAGAGGGAACACCCCATGGCAACAACCCACAGATCTTTCTCATTACGAAGGGAATACATAGGGCACTCAGCCTCAAGATTCAAATGAAGCAAATGCTACAATGATGCCTTCTGGATACGACAAATATGGCAACTTAAAGCACAAGCCAAATCGACATAGAAATGAAAACAAGAAGATGCTTGTTGTCGATGGCTAAGATCGAGCAACGATGATCGTTGAAGCACAGTGCCGAGCAGGCTCTTTCTCTCCTCAAAGGATTGCACTAGGGAATGCTCAACTGGAGATGATCTCTTTTGGAAGACAGAAATGAATTAAGTGGGCACTCAGTCTTCTAAGGTTTGTCACATGAATCTTTCTCCTTTGCTCGTATATGTGTGCTCTCATGTTTCAAGCTTCCAGTCGTATTTATAGACCACTTGGTGCATGTCAATCGTTGAAGCTTTAAGATTGATGAAGCTCAGAGATCGTTGAGACTCAGATGTATTGTTGAGGCTTTTGGTCAAGAGGATTTGTCTTGGTATTTGTTGATTCGTCTAGATAGTCGTTCCTCGTAAAATTCCTTGATGAGATGTTTTTTCCCCTCATTTTTATTTGTTACAAGTTGGTCAATAGGAAAAGGATTTCTGAGAAAGAGTTTTAAATCTTTGCAAATCATTAGCATGATTTTCTGGGTAAAAGAGTTAACTTGAAAGTACACAATTTTTTGGATGAGAAAGACTTAGTACACTTTTATATTGCACTTTAAGTGCAATATGACTAGGTAATAGTCTATGTGGCACCCCTCACATGGGGAGTGATAAAATGACAACCCAATTATTATGTCACATGGAATTGTTGCCTAGTCATATTACACTTAAGTGCAATATGAAAGTGCACTAAGGATTACCGAAACCTAGGAGTTGTAGCCTTTTTGTATTACCAAAATCGAAAGATAGTCTGTGGATTAGAAAAACGTGATACGTATGGTAGTTTCCTTCTTGTACTGTCACTGAGGATGTCTTTTTGCTGATGATCTATTTTGTCAGCATTAATGTGCTCGACAAATTAGTTCTAGAATGGTCTTATAGAGCTTATGTCAGATCAGATAGATTTGTAATGTTCTGAAGTGATGCAATGAAATACGAAAACGTCTATTGACAAATTGTGTTTAACAAAAGATTAGTTTCATAATAGTCTTCTTTTGAGCTTATGCTAGTTTAGATATGTTTGAATGGTCTGACTCTTAAAAGCATAAACACAATCCTTTAATCAATGGAAACGTGACGGTCTTAAACAGATATATCATTTACCCAAGGAATGGATCATGTGATGTATATGAGTCAAGACAAAGATCACTTCAACTATTTCATTTGATCGGGAGTGATATATGATAAATTAAGCAATTGCTATTTCGTAGATAAACTAATGCATGATCAATTCAGGAAGCTAAGTTTATTTGCTACGCAAACAACTTGATTGTATCAATGTTAACATGGAGATACGAATCATGATGAGACATATAATCATTAAGAAAGTAACCATATTAAGCTTGTTTGATTATGGTAATCATGAAACTTATTGATTGATTAATAAAACAAAACCTTGTATCGATTATCGAACTCTTAAGACATAACATACTCAACCTTAGTCTTGCTGTGAACTTGGTCATTTTCATAATACTGAAGATATGATCTATAACACCCCTAAATCAGGTAAAGCATTTTATAATACCATGGAATTTGGGGATGTCACAAGAGATGGATTCACAAACATTGGGAGTATGCAATCAGATAAGTATATTGTCATAACCTTCATGTACATAACTTCTTTAATAATACTAGAGATTTACATTCTTATTCGTACAACAAAAAGAAAATTCATTTCAACTTAATAAGACCTAATCTCCTTCTTGGGCTGAACTTGAGTTTTCTTCTGAATTTTTGAAAATAAAAATGAAAACAACTAGTGAGTCAAAGACTAAATAGGCATCAAGACTATACCTATAGTTAATTAGTAATAAAATCTTTCTTAACCCATATACTTAAACTCAGAATATATATATAAATATAGTTGTAATAATAACAGTAGGAATTCAAAATATGAGTTACATATGATGCAAACCTTTTTTTTTTTTGAATAATAAGGCGACATCTAGGTTGATACGACATAGGAGTGGACCTCCGATGTCGTGATCAGCTACATAGTTTTTTATATGAAAAGCATAAAGGGAAGAGGTACATAGGCAACGGGGGCACAAGTTGAAGACACTCTACGCAGAGGGGTCAAGGAAAACCAAAACAGCATGAAGAAATACACATAAGTTGCTTTGCTGAAATGTCAAACCAGCAGACCAGAGGGAGACCCCATCAGTCCAACGTCGACCAGAAATCAGTCCTCAAGTTCGTCAGCTGAGTTTTCACGTCGCAAAGTGCTCTATGTTCTAACTCGTGGTTGGCGTGGCACAAGTACCGGGGGGACGTATGAGCCCACCCAATCCCTGTGTGCAACAACTAGGTCATAGTCCTTAACCTCCTCTCCTAAATAGTTTTTGACCTTATATTGCACAGGGAGGCAGATCACGTGGCCACCGGCGCTTGCCTCTGGAGGTGTTGCGGTGGGTGCATCAAATAGTGGCGGAAGGCCTGGCTGGCGAGAAGGCAGCAAACCTTGCTGGGGGCTGGTTGACATCATTTGTATTTCACCTCGCCTTGTCTTCTTGCATAGAGCTTTAGCAAATGACAACCTGGGGGCTGATGGAGAGGCTTCTCCGAAGAAGGGTGTGAAGTTAGGTGGGGATCTATCATATGATGCAAACCTTTCTTTCTTTATCATAGTCACTGTGGAGGCCTTTTCCTTGTTGGGCCAGAGCGGATCAGGCCTAGCACTTGTGTAAGGGAGATGACGATCGCCGGTAGCGGACGAGGGATCCTGCAATCACCAGAAATGATCAGGGGGCCCGGTGAAGACCGGGGAAAACCCTCCGATGCCTAAGTCAGTATGAGGCTTGCAAGGCAGGGGGTTTTTGAGTGTAAGAGTGTGTTCGCGTGAGAGAGAACGTACCAGTGCATGGTCCTGTACCTGTACTCTTATAGGCGTAGGTGCTGAGGCAGACGTGCGTAACGTTGGTAGATCGTGCCTGGAAAGGCGCCTTGATGGGCGCGCATAACGGGAGGAGTTATGCGCTCAGATGTCCGTTGGGATGCCAGGTAGTTAACGTGCCTCTTGATGATGGGGCGCGTGACCTGGGGCGGTTATAACCGCCGTGAGGACGCGAAGAGCTGTTCGGCAACCTTCGGACAAAATCACCGAGCAGGTGACCCGCGTGGGGATCGAACGTGCTGTTCGGGAGCATCTGTGGTTGTTCGGTATAAAAGGACCGATGACCTGTTCGGAAATACGCTGCTGCGGAGCTTGG
>JACBKR010004355.1:0-24296 GCA_014218235.1 Colocasia esculenta | reverse complement strand
AAACCGAAGAAGAAGATGTCGTTGATTTAGAGTGCTAACGATAAAGTCTTCCTTTAACCCAGTCTTTGAGACAAGCAGCTTCTGAACACCGGGATGGAACTCCTTCCATATGAACATCTCACAATGACAGCAAGATTAAGGGGAGCAATAGATCTTCCTACATCATCTCGTGAGAAAAATAGCCGGTTCCCCTGCATCAGTGAAACCAGGGGGTTTGACACCTACATCAACCACAGGAGGCGTGTGACGGCCCTCGTTACACCGGTACGGTCATACCGACCCACGTTGATATAGCGAGTGCTGCCACAGTGGGACATTTACCCAAACGATACATACAGCTGAGATACACGCAATATACAACAGAGTAGCGGAAGTAAAAGACATCTGTCTTCAATCATTCATCATCCACATTAAACATACATGCATTTGCAATTAACAAAAGGAACTAAGAGTTCACATAATTTAAATTGCTGAAATTAAATACAAATGTCCACACTTAAACATCCTTTTCATGATACTTCTAGTACAATGTTCCAATTTACATACTATGAAATACACAACTCAAAGAACTCCAACAACTAGCTAGTCTCCGCGCTCGGATCCGTCTCCACCGTCTCCTCAAGCGGTGTCGTGTCACCAACTATACCTGTACGCCGAAGCAAGGAGTGAGTCCAAAGACTCAGCAAGCAACACTACTCATGATATACACTTATAAGTCCTAGTGGTTTCTACATGCACATTACAATTAGCCACACATAGCATGTTAGTCATTTCAAGTTGTCAACCTATCATGAAAGTTCTACATTTTATACATAACTCATGCTTTCAGATTTCTAAAATAAACTTCACCTATCACATGGTCTCTATTCAATTTACTCATGAAACTTTAATCTTTAAAGAATCACAACATGAGAGCTATCAACATGAATTTACATACATGGACGGGAAACACAACTAGCATGGATTTCACACATTTTTAAACACGTACATGAACCTTTTCACATGCTTTAGGTTGCTGATTCATATGGTTTCATGGCTGAAAACCTATGCATGAGAACTACAACAATGCATAAAACATATCACATCAACAACCATTCATGTAGTCTTGTGCCCGTGTTCACTAATTATCCCTAACATGGATTCTAAGCATCTTTGCACATTAAACATAATGATAATAACATGAATTTACTGAATTCACATGGTTTCAGATTTGTATCACATAGGTTTCAATAGCACATTTCCACATCCTTAGTTCACATTTTTATTTGCACAAGTTTTCTCTTTCACATGGTTCACTTTACACATACACATTCACATGTCACTTACACATTTACACATGGTCCATACACATTTCACATTACACTTTACACATTTTTAGGTGCCGTAACACATAGTCCAAACCACCAAAGAAGGACATATACACATCACATTACACATAGACGCCATCTAGGCATTCCAATGGCGACTCTTGGACTGCGCAGACCGGGAGAACAAGTCTCCACCCTACCAGTGGTACTTGTCCACCTCCAGGATTTCCCCCAAATGCCCTTAGGGTCACTTAACACATTGAACTTTTTTAGGGGGACTTTTCCCTATACAGCTCCACTGCCCTCTACGGAAGCAGTGTCACATTGGCACATTACACATTTACACATTTACCGTTTTACACTTGGTTTTACACATAACACTTCATCTCATTCACTTTCTCACTCACATGAATACCTATGTTTTTCCTAACATGGTACTACAGAATTTCAAGAGTTAAACACAGTAACACACTGATCATGCTGGGTTTAAACAAAATCCAATCACATTACGATCATATGCACGAATTATCACATTTCACAAGAAAACACAACTTTTTATTTACTGATCCAAATGACCTGAATTTTTAACCACATGTGTTTTCGGGTTCAAGGTCATACCCTCAATTTTTTAGATTTTTCTGAGCTAATTAGAATTTACAGAAAATGAAACGCCTAATTAGCATGCTATTAACAACTTAGTTAACATGGGTCTAACACATTTTGCAAATTAGCCACTTGCTGTTTAAACATAAGCTATTAACATATGCATGAATTGAGATACAAAATTTCCCTAATTCATACATCTATGGATTGAACACTACAAATCATTCTTACATGCTTTCATTTTATTCTACCGAATCGGATTTATTAGCACGTTACACTAGCATGGATAATTTACCAAATTTGCAAAACACATATATTGACCCACTGACTTTCATGATCAGACCAAAACCAAGGCCTTCATACAATTCTAACCATGAAACTAATTTGCAAGAATCAACAATTCATGCTCACAAGTTTAAGGAATACCATTTCCACATTCACCATCACACCACATTCATCCACACACCACAATGCACCATATATAGAGTATAAGGTTTACCATATCCTCATCACGTAAAACATACCGAAATTAATGTATAAGAGGGACAGAACAGCTCACTGTTCTGTCCAGAAGAACTCGGCGGCGGTCTCTGGCCGCTGACTCAAGGTCAGCGGCATGGTCGATGGACGCCAAGCTCATCATAGGCGTCCAGGGACCTTGCCGTCTAACCAGGTCTGTGTAGAAACACAGACCCGAGCTCTGAATCTTGGGTGAATAGAGGGTCTAGGACTCGAGGAAAAATCCATAAAATTCACAAAACCAACCTAGACTCATAAGGGGACATCAAGGATAGGTCGCTTGCCTTTAGAAATTTCCTCCAAGGAATTATGGCTTGGTGAAGACCTCCTTGGCAGTTCCAAGAAAGTTGCAGAACTCCCTCCAAAGATCACTTCCTCCGGTTCTTGGATGAGCTCCACAGCAAGGGGTCGATGGGGAAGCCTTCTCCTTTGCTCCACTTCCTCCTTGTCGCAGTAGATCTTCAGATCAAGCTCCAATAGGGTCGGATTTGAGGGTGGTAAGATGGGTTTTCTCACAGCTTTTCTCTCTAGGGTTTTTCTTCCTCTATTTCTCCTCTTGCAAGGTGAAGTGAGGAGTGGGAGGGACCAAATTCGGGTTCAGACCTAAGGAGAGCCCCTCACCCACTCACCATACCGATTTGACAACCTGAGAGCCGTTGGGGGACATCCCCCAATGGGTGGCCATACCTTGCTCTCGGATTTTCTGGCTCTGCAACGCATGAAGGTCAGAGAAATTGGCGTCCATATCGCTGGACGCCGGAATGAGCATTGGCGTCCATGTCTGGACGCTGACACCTGCTAAACGGCCTAGGGTTGACGCCAAGGTGACCTTCGGCCAGAACTTTAAATTATGTAGAAAACCATGCATACCATGCACCTATACATGCAATATACATATGGTATTGTATCCATACTATCATCATGCAATACATACATTATTTATACTTAATATAAACACACACACACGTAATTATACTAATTAATGCGTACGTAGTTATGTACATACATACACAAGTACAAACATACACACACAAATACAATTAATGCGACGGAAATTAGAGGGCCTTACAAGGCGGCTTAGTTAGAGATATATATGAGCAAAGATAGCCGCCCTGCCCCAAGCCTTGCGCAGCTTCTCCACCAGCAGGAGTCGCTATAGTAGCCCAGCACTACCAGCACAAGGCCGACGGCCTAAAACCAGCAGCCACCTAGACAGAGAACCAAGCCCCAGAGCTTCTCTCTCTAAAGCCCTAGACGAGATAAAGAGCTTCAAGGGGGGGTTGAATTGATCTAACACCAATTACTGTAGAAGCTTAAGCAATTTAAAAAACCCATTCAAATTAAGATCCATTCAGACAGACAATCTTACTAATCTAATGTGTGGGTGTGTGTAGTTGTGTGTGAAGCAATTAGACAAGTAGTGTAAAGACAAATTCCTATGCATGCATCTAGTGCAGAAAATAAATCAAACCACTTAACATGAGATTTTTAGGTGGTTCGGAATCACACCATGATTCCACATCCACCCTTCACACAGTGTGGCCACGCTGCTCAAAACCTTAGTACAACACACACACTGGAGCACGACGACTCCAAAACACCTTTGAGCTTGATGGCTCAATGCATAAATTTGAGTGCGATGACTCACAAACTGAGTACGATGGCTCAAACCACACACACACATGCTAGATCAAGTTCACAAGAAATTAGATCTTCTAGCCCTGATCTGATTCACACCCTTACATGCGCATATAAATCTGCACAGAACACATGTACAGATCTCATGAGCAATCAAATACAAATTGAGAAAAACACCCAATAAAAATGAATGAAAGAGATGTGAATTGGATGTCCCTTGTTGAAGATTATCTACAGAAGCTTGAATTGAAGGTTTTTGAGAAGATCAGATGGAGCACTCCTTCAATCCATGATACTCTATTTTCAGATCTGCTACTTGCACAATTCCTTCTTCTTCCTCTGCTGCGTTTCTTCTTAATTTGCACCTCTTTCAACACTCCAAAGCTTGCTTACTGCTTTGACTTGATCCTACGTCCTCTTGGATGGAATCGATAAATCATAGGGATGGCTGCTTCAGATGAGATAAGAGAGACTTTATAGCCTCTGTGCAGTCCTTTTAAGTAAGAGAGATGTGCACAGAAACCTAGGGTTCACCCTTGGTTGCCACGTGTCCAAAGATGTCTCTCCTCATTGCCACTTGGATAAAAGGGCATTTTGGTAATTATAGAATCTCCCAAACAGATCTCAGAAATAAATCACAGCCATTGAATGTCATACTCTGCACGTTTATGAGTTTTCACAAAATGTGAGTCAACTCTAATTTCCATGTGAGTCGACACTACTGACCAAATAACAATTCCAACTTACTGGCAGAACACTAATGTCGACCTGACAAACAACTAGTGTCGACCTGATCAACAACTACAGTCGACTTGATCAACTGCTAGAGTCGACCTAATCAATTGCTAGAGTCGACTAATCAACAACTACAGTCAACACTACTGCAACTTTTTCTTCAGGAGCTTGCTGGGCAGACTTTGTGAGTCAACCTTATTGTCAACTAGAGTCGACTCTACTTTAACCTATTCTTCAGGAACTTGTTGGGCAGACTATGTGTCGACCTGATATTCAACTAGAGTCGACCTGTCTGGCAAGTAGTGTCGACCTGATGTTCAACTAGAGTCGACACTACTTTGACAAAATTATTTAATCCTGTACATATGAAGTGTGGACCATCAAAACATGTCATTATCAATAAAATATAAAATATAAGTATCAAAAACATGTTGTTTAGTTATGATTGTAATATGTACAATATGTCATCATCAAAATCAAAGTATGAGTGTTTGGACATCATCCGCAACCAAATGTTGTAGTCATCATTAAAATCAAAGTATGAGTGTGTAGACATCATCAACATGAAGGTTTTTTGCCATCATCTAAATGAATACAGAACTCAACAATCTTCCACATATATATAATATGACTTCAGAATGTATACAAAATGTCATCATCAAAACACACAACTCAACAGATGCCTAACTTTGATTTGATATGATTAGATTTGATTGCTTTTTTTGGCTTTTCTAATTTGATTTGATTTGACAATATGAAGTGATCCATCAATTGACATCAGAGCCAATACCTTGTACATCGAATTCGATTTTACAAATATAGTGCATCTTATGCTTCTAATCATATTGTGTGATTAATTGTTTTGATCCAACTATTTGGAATCAGACTAGGTGAACTATACATTGGGTTGGCTTGATAGATCTAATAGTTGGATATATTAAGTTTTTGGATCTCTGACTTCATCTTGTGAAACATCATCTAATATGCTTGAACTATTTGATTGCTTGAATTGATCTCTAATTGTGTGCTCACTTGTTGATCTAATGATCAGGAGTGTTGCTACAATTGATATTAGACCAAGTGCTCTGAAATTAGATCTAAAATTTATTTTATCTGATTTCATTTTCTTAGAAAATTATCTATAATGAGCAGATCTGCTGAAATTGCTAAATATTTCAACTTGTATGAATTTCTTGCTATAATTTTGAAGAAGTCCACAAGCTCACAATTACAATCTAATTTGTAGGATTCCTTCACGAAGGGTGGAAGAAAAGAAAAGACAAATTCAAACCAATGTTAATGGTTCAGTAAAGCTCATCTGACAAAAAGAGTTCAAGAAACATTCAAACTCTCACAGGGCATTCAATGAGCTCAGAGCATCCTTCATCTTCTTCTGAACCAAAGAAATCAGATGGGTCTACAAGGTCAGATAAATCAATTCCAAACCCATTTACATACACAAATTCAGATTCTGATTTAGATGAAGGCATGTCTTCTGATGAATGTTTGAATTTTATCAACATGTATGCAAGAAAAAAAAAGAAAGAAGCCTGAAAATAAAAAAATAAACTTGAATTACTTCAGAACAATGATAATGATCTTTCAGAAGAAAATAAAAATTTGAAAAATGAAGTTCAAAAATTGAATTATGAAAAAGAACGTTTGAATGATGAAATCAAAATTTGTGAAAGCAAATTGAGTGAATTAAAAGATGACCATGAGCTATTGAAATCTAAAGTCATCAATCTGGAAAATGATAATAAAAAATTGATTAATCTTAATGAGAGCTTCAAATTCAAAATGATTAATTAAACAATCAAATTTCCAATATAGTTCATTGAATCATCAGATAAATGAGAAATGCAGACAACTTATTGAAAAAATCATCATCTGGAAAGAAGATTGAATGCATGTTGTATGACAGTCCATTAACCAATGATTGTAGCAATTTAAGTAACAAAGTTGTTGATTTGGAATAACAAATTGCACAATTTGAAAATGAAAAGAACAAAATGAAGAATGGACTAGATGTCATGTTGAACAAACTTTAATTTCAGAAAATGAAGTTGTGGCATTAAAAGCTGAAAAATAGAAGCTTTAAAATGAATTAGGACTGTTGCAAACACAAGTCTTGCTTCTGTGAAAAATAAGAAAAATGAAAAGAAAACGATAATACATGATAAAGTTGCTGCTAACAAGAACTCTTCTATCCCTAATGAAAAAACAGTGAAAGTTCTTGTTCAGAAAAATGTTCAAATATAAAATCAAAAATTGAAATAGGAAAACAAAAGACATTGCACAAGATTCCTCCATCTCCTCCACAAACAAAGAAAAGCTCCAAATCCACATCATGCTAGGAGCTATCAAAAGGTAAGGCCTCCTCAAAGGAAAAGGGGGTTCCAGCACATGTACTTATGCCAGGGTAAGTATCAGGTAAGAAATTCTCCTATATACTTTAATTGTAATAAATTTGGTCATCTTCCCAAACATTGTTGGTTTAGAACTGAAAATTTCTATAAACATGCCAAACAAGTCCAATGCTTCACATGTCATGAACATGGTCACATTTCTAGGGACTGTTGGCATAGAAATGATAATTTTGTACATGCTCCAAAGTCCCATGCTCATACACATGCTCATGTACATAGGAATAAAATCATGTCATGTTGAAAATACTCAGAAATTCCATGTATATAAGAATAGAACTGCTGCAACAAAATAAGTCTTCTAATTTCCTTTTAAAAATTGAAAAAATAGAAGACTTCATGAAAATATAGATCCATTGAACAAGACTAAGAAAAATCTGGAACTAATGCTGCTCATAGTTCCATTAATGATGAAATTGCATATATACCAAAAATAAAATCATTTTGGATTCTGAAACCATTGTTACATTCTAACATTAATTTCGTTTACGTACCCAAGCCCATATGGGTCACAAGACTAGCTTGATCAGCAAGCTGATGAGCCTTGTAGCCATACCTATCCATGTGGAATCAAGAAAATGGGTATGCGAGGCAAGAAATGATTGAAGAACACAAATAAAATCATTGAAAAAATAATGATGATTGTTCAAGTAATAACTCTTATCATTTTAACATTGAATTGCTTGAGTTGGAATGTTTTTTTATTTTTATCAGAACAATGAAAAATGTGTTTTAATGCTGCTCCCAATGGCTATTTGCCTTAAAAATTGGAATCTTGGTGTGTCATCAAGCTTGCATAATTGTGCCCATGATTCTGTGCATAATCATGTTTGAATTGCTTGCAAACTTTTTCATATCATGCACATGCTGAGGGGGAGTGAATTTTAAAAGGACAAAAATGTCTTTGAAAAAGCCTGCTAAATAAAAGTCAACGCTAATTAAAACTTGAAAAACTAAAAAAATTTAACTTTGATCATAACCAGGTCAACATACATTTGAACATGTGTCGACAACAGTCTATTGTTGCTACATTCTGAATAGGTTTTCAATGTCTTATGTCGACACATTGAAGATCATGTGCTGACACCAGTCTATTGTTGCTGCATTCTGAATAGGTTTTCAATGTCTTATGTCGACACATTGAAGATCATGTGTCGACATATTTTCTTCATATTTGTATTCAGAATGTTATTCTTGAGTCTATCTTAAATGATGAATTGAGGGCAAATCATCTAAAATTCTGAAATTGTTGTGGTGTTTTGATGATGTTCATATTGCATGAATTAAACATTCATGTTCACAATCTTCATCATCAACACCTTGAATGATATCTGATCAGAATTTCTAATATTTTTGTTTTCATTTGGAATGAACTCACACATCTCTGCTCTGTGTGTAAAGGATTCCATCTCAGAATCAACCCCTGCTATAATTTTTTTTTTCTTATTAGTTGACATCTTCATGTTTCATGAATCCATTTAAGATTCCATTGATATTCATGTACAAGAAATAAACTTTTAATCATCTAGAATATTTGTGCTCTTGGATTAAACAGAACAATGAAAAATAAGATCTAGAGTCATGTGTCTATCTTTATTCTCAAACGTTATTTTAGACTTTTATTACAAAACACTTTAATTAGATACATGAGCAGTCTTGAGTTTTATATCACAAGAAATATTAAAGTTTTGTTTTAACAAATGATAAGAATAAAATTTTAACAACTCAAGACTATGATCTATTAAGGTAAAAAAACTACTTGACACTCAAAAGAAAATTCTTGAAAAACTGAAAGAAACGATTCAAGAAAAAGAACATTTTAGGGAAATTGCAGAGCAATGATTAGTACACTGAGTAACCATATTATTGACAACTCAATTTAGGGCACAAAAATCATGTCACATTTGTAAATAAAATTTCTGAAGTGATTTTGATGATAAAGAACTAACATAAGAACTCAATAAAAATCAACTTTATTTTTAACTCTTGTTGCACATTAAGAAAGGTATAATTATATTATCTCTCATATACTAAAATAATTGTGTACTTTGATACCTTCATGACCCCTTCAAAATCAAATTGTTTGTGCTCCTTGCAATATAATCTCATATTCAGGGGGAGCAACCTTATTGTTGATCTCTAATTTCATGCCCCAATCAATTGATTTCAACATTACTATTGGTTTCACATCATTTAGTTGGTGGTGGACACCTCTGATACTGTCAAAAGGGGAGAGTTGTTTCACTTAGGGGAGACTTCAATATATCTGTGTGTTTTCTGAAACCTCTATTCATACTTTGGATTTGGGGGAGTTTGGGTTTAAAGGGGAAAATTTATAGTACCTTGCTTGTTCATCTCTCTCTTTTTGATGTTGTCAAAAAGGGGAGAAATTATGTGAAAGAATGTTGTCATATTTTGTCATCATCAAAAAGGGGGAGATTGTTGAGTTGTGTGTTTTGATGATGACATATTGTACACAATCTAATGATGTCATATTGTACAAATGTGGGAGATTGTTGTGCTGTGTATTTAGATGATGAAATATTACACACATCTTGACAATGACATATTGCACACATCTTCACTATGACATATCGTACACATCTTCTATTGTGCATGATGTTAAATCATATGTGCTTCATGTTGAATATCTCTTGAATAATATCTGCGACTCATAGACCAACTCGCAATATTGAAATCATGCTTATATGAACATCTGATGTTCACTTTTGGTCATAGTCGAAGCACAGACATCGGATGTACATCTGTTAGTCGAAGTAAAACTTCGTTATATACAAAGCTGGACTTTGGATATGACAGAGTGTAACTTCATCATATACGAAGCTGGACTTCAGATATGATGAAGTGGAACTTCGTCATATGAAGCTAAGCTTTGGATATGACGAAGTCAGTTCGGCCAATCATGCTTAGTTTATCACTGTGCCTGCGGATGTTCTAATTTGTTCTTTGTCAGTTAAAGTAGAACTTCGTCATATACAAAGTTGGACTTCTGATATGACGAAGTAGAGCTTCGTCATATAAGAAGGTAAGCTTCAAATATGACGAAGTCATATCGATCAATTAAGATAAGATTCAACACTGATTTCGGTTGTACTCAATTACTCTTTGTCAAACGAAGTGGAACTTCGTCATATATGAAGATAAGCTTCGGATATGACGAAGTCACTTCAACCAATGAAGACCATTTTAACATTGTGACTTCGGATGTTCATATTTACACTTGGTCAATCAAAGTGCTGAGACTTGTATATTCATGTTATATTTTTACAATCGATCAAAGATTGATTACCTCATGCTTAACATCGATTGTCATAACATGGATTGCCAACAATTGAAATTACCTTATGTTTAATAACGATTGTCAAAACATGGACTGTCGATCACTTAAACATCGATTACCTCATGTTTAAGATCAATTGTCATAACATGGACTCTCAATCACTTAAACATCTATTACCTCTTGTTTAAGATGGATTGTTATAACATAGATTTCCTTATTAATCAACTTAACGTTGATTGCTTTTTTCTCTGAATACTTAATGTTGCTATTTGTATAGGATATCATGTGACTGGCACGTGTCTTACATGGGGTACTGGTACTCAAACATTCCCAAGTCCTTGGCCACATGATGAGGGCCATAAATATGGCCATGTCCTTTGTGTCAAAGGCATCCAGAAGCTACCGCTAGAAAAAGGAATGTACCCTAAAGTGTGAGCCCATAAAGAGGCAAGAGCAATGCCGCCAAGAAGAAAGGAAGCATAGCAAAAGAAGAGAAGAAGAAGACGAAGATGGACCAGATGATGTGTAATGACTCTCTTTAAACTGGTACAATTATACCAATCCACTTCGATATAAAGCGTGCCGTCACAGTGGAACATGTACCCAACACAAAGTAGTAGGTAGAGATGTACACAAATAAAAAGGAAAGTACGGCGGAAATGAAAGTGATTCTTATTCCATCATCATTACACACATCTCACAGTCTATATAGTAGCAAGGTAAATAAAGAAAGTCTATAAATAACAAGTCCATTCCATAACATCGTCTCACATACTAGCGAAAGAAAGTACAAGCTAAGTAGATAACCTCCAATATCTCTGCTACTCCTCTCTCTCAGAGTCACTCCTCGCTATCTCCTCCACTATCTCGAGAATACCTGTCTCACTGTATGTTTAAGCAAGGATGAATGTCCACAAAAGACTCATCAAGCAACCTAATGGTACATCCTTACACTTATCACATTCACTCTACACAAGTTTAACACATGAAACAATTTATCACATCATTCATGTCACATAAAGTGAATACTAAATGAACAATGTATAACATGCTATCAACATATGGACTTAACTTAAATCATGGTATCAATCATAACTCATTTATGGCACATTTCCAAATAACTTAGTCATGGAATTAAACACATGTTTACTAGTAACACTAGCATGATGTCTATCACATTTTTCATGCTTTTAGATCACATATTCTCACATTTTTCTTGCTGTTTTAACATGAATATATCATAATCACATGGTTTCACATTATTTCACATTGGAGCACATTAGCACATCACTTTCACATATTTACTTGGCACATTCACACATAATTCACATCTTTACACATATCTTTCCGTGGCACATAGTTCGAACTGTTGCCCAGATAGCAAGCCCAGAGGGGGGGGGGGGTGAATGGATTGCTAAAAATTCTTCTAATAATAATTCATTTAAATAAACACACTCGACAGACAACACTAAGATCCATAGTTAGAGTTAGTGTTAATCAAAACAAAGAGAAACAATCACACAGACAACAGGAAATTTTATCCTTGTTTGGATCTCCTATCCCAAGGAGTTTTACGTCTAGTCCCCACGCATCCACTTGGGATTCCACTAACCAAAGTTACAGTCCCCCTTAAGGACACTTACACATCCAGCAACAGCTGGCCTTCTCTTCTCTATGAGAAGAGGGATCGCTCCACCTGATGCAACAGGTCTTCTCTTCACACCGAAGAGGAATGCTCATAGAAAAATGAGTTGAAAGAGAAAGGCCCCAAGACCAAGCTTATAATCACTGCTTGATCTGAGGTGAAGTCTAAGAGACACAAGATTATCACAAATGGATTTTCTCTCAGATCAACGCAAGCTCTCAAAGGCAATGCACTATTCTACAGAGAGCAAGGAGCTATAGAAAGTTGGAATGGATGACCTAGCTCTTTTTCTTCTACAGGTGACTAAGATGTTCAAGCTTCTCAAAGGTTGAAAAAGTTCTATTGTGCTTTGAGTCACCAGTCTTCTTTTATCTTCTTTGAAATCATTTGACCATTGAAGTATCCGTTGAAATGTCTATTGTCTTACATCTTCACGCACATTGGAGTGTCTGGTTCGAAGGAAGGAGCAAGTGAGCATGCAGTCATTAATGCTTGGATAGACACACATACTCAAGGAAAGATTGTCTGAATCTTCTATCCTCGTGTCAGGTTGACAGGTCGCGTTTCCACCGGAAATCTTGCACACAATAAATGCTGACACATAGACAACTTATCTTTGTCTAAATTGTAAGTCAACATTAGTAGTTGTGCTGTATGAAGATACACTAGAAGGGAAATGCCATTCTGTCATTGTGACTTTGTGTGTTATAGGAAAGATATGTAAAAGATATATCGTGCAGAGGTTTGTATGGTCACAATAAATGTTAGAGAACATGGGATACAACATGCATTCAGGGCAAAACTTGAAATCCACAATGATTGAAATACATTTGAATATCATGTGGAATGGAACTAAAGAATGTTTAAAGAAGATTTAAATGAGAATGTTTGACAACTGTTTAAAATATAGTCATTAATAGAGGGTTGATGTATTTAGACAAGGTGTACCCAGAGAGAGTCGATGTTGATATTAAATGAATGATATAATCATAAGTCAAGTGAGACTATAATCCATGTCAAAATCAAGTTGATGTGAGCATAACCATGTATGAATGAAATCAATGTTTTGTACAAAATCGTTGTTTAACTGAAGTCGATGTGGTGATGAAATCGTTGTTTGAAATGAAGTCGATATAAGCATGAAGTCGTTGTTTCATATGAACTCATTGTTTAAGTGAAGTCATTGTAGAGATGAAATCGTTGTTTTATATGAAGTCATTGTTTAAGCGAAGTCGTTGTAGACATGAAGTCATTGTTCTACCAAAATCGATGTTTAAGTAAAGCAAGTCGATGAATCAACCAAATCGTTGTTGTAGCAACCAAATCGTTGTTTAAGTGAAGTGAAGTCGATAAAACAACCAATCGTTGTTTAAGTGAAACAAAATTGTTGTAACAACCAATCGTTGTTGTGAATCGTTGTAACAACCAAGTCGTTGTTTAAGTGAGAAGAAATCATTGTTGCAATGAAATCGATGCTATGAAGTCATTGTAATAACCAAGTCGTTGTTTAAGTGAAACGAAATTAATGTTTCTATGAAGTTGTTGTAGTGATGAAGTCGATGTTTAAGTGAAACAAAATCGATGTTTCTATGAAGTCTTTGTGTAACACCCCGAAAATTCGGTAATTGAAAAATTAGAAAAAATCGAAAATGATAAATTCAATATTCGTGCAATAGCAAAAAAAAATGCACGTGTCATTATCATACATACAAAAACCCATTAGAAAATTTCATAAAAACCATAGTTCAACTCTAAATAATACTCCTAATGACCCACAGAGAAATTCATGCAAAGGAAAATTGGATGGTCCATGTTTAAGACGTTTTGCGACTGAGTATCGTAATCAGGGGATAAGTCAGGAAATCATTATCACACATACTTAGATGAGTCAGAAAATTAAATAAAAATCATAGATGGACTTCAAATAATATCCTATAATGATCCATCAAGAATTTTGGGTCAATAAAAGTCATTTGGGATATATTTAAGAGTTAGTGTGACTTCTTATCGTAATTAGGAAATAAGTTGGACAACCCATTATTAGGTGTATAAAATGAGATCATAAACTAAATGAGAAATTTATGGTGGACTCCAAACAATATGTGGGGATAGTCCATAAAAGAAATCGGATCAATGGACAACGTAAGACCCATGAACAAATTCAAATATGAAATTAGTAAATAAATAACTTCTGTATTATCGGAATAATAGAACTTACGTACCACTATCGTACGTGAGAAAACACATCGGAAAATTCCGTAAAAATTTTAAGTCAACCCCAAATATTGTCCCTAAGCATTCCACGAAGGAATTCATGCAACGGAAAATCTGATTGGCTGAGTATATGTCACATGTGACCAAGTTACCCGAATTAAGAAACTAAGTCGGAAAATTGTTAACACGGAAAAATAACCCAACCATAAATTAAATAAACTTGTTGGAGAGACTTACAAAATTATGTATTAATAACCCATTAACAAGATTGGGCCAATGGAGCACTTTTGGCCCAAGGATAAAAATTGGGACAAGAAAAATACCCAGAAATTCGTGTATGTAATTAGCAACAATTAGGGAGGGCAATTTAGGGTTAAAATTAGGGTGATTAGTCATGTAAGGTAAGCCAAAATCGGACCCAACCCTAAGAGGTGGTTTCCTAAACCTTTGCTACCTCCTTTGGTGAGAGAATCCCAGATTTTGGAAAGTAGGAAGCAGAATTCGCAGCCCCCTTTCCTAGTTCCATTGGGACATGAATTAGAACCCTAACACTATAAGAACTCCTCACAAAACGTTTAGGGAAGGGTTAGCAACAAGTTGGGGTCGTGAGCAGCAAGTTTGGAGTGCTGGAGGTGTGGAGAACAGCTGGGGAAACGTGGTCTTCCTCAACCTCACTCTGCATCAACCCAGAAATCTGCAGAGAGTTATTAGCATTCAAAGGTAGGTGTTCTCGGGCCAAGATTAAAGAAAACCAACACCATCATGTAGTTCTTCAAGTCTAGGTTCATTTGCACTTGGTTTGACTAATTTCATGGAGTATACATTATGTATTCGTAGTTGTCCCTAAGTCTCGCACAGTTAGGGATTTTCCCGTTCTTCTTATTATGCACGTGATTTGATACCAAATTAGATAAACTTCTTTCATGAAAGTTCTTCTACTTGTAGTCACGATCATCTTTTATGTTGGACATTTTATCCAAAAGTCTTTCGTTAGAGAGTTATGAGCATGGTAAGAGAGTCACTGCATGATACTACGATTTGGGCTGCACTTAGCTTTATGTTCTTCATATATTTCTCGGGATTCGAGATTGAATTAGATCAAACCCCCAACATCCATGTTCTCCTACTAGTTGTCCTCGTCATTTTTCATGTGAACGTTTTGTCATTCGTTAGAGAGTTATAAGAGGGGTAAGTAAATCGCGGCATGGGATGTGTTTTCGGGTTACCCTTGACCTATATGTTTTCTGGGAAGGCCTCTAGTGTCGACACACTGTCCCAAATTAGCCCAAAAGGTGTTCTGGGAAGGCCTCTAGTGTCGACACTACTTGATCTAGTGTCGACACACTGTCCCAGATTGGCACAATATGTTTTCTGGGAAGGTCTCTAGTGTCGACACTACCTGATCTAGTGTCGACACTACTTGACCAGTTCTGCATTATTTTGCCTTGTGTTTAAAGCATTATGTCGACACCAGTAAGGGGTGTGTCGACACTACCCTTGCAAAAAAAATTGCATATCTGGGGTCTGATCATTACATGATGTCTATTAGCATGTGCATGATGTTATATAGTATGCATGGACCTAAAAGAAATCAACCCATTGAAAAATGGTAATGATACGAATATGATTCTAATGTGTAAATGTGATTGTCCTTATGTTCATTGGATTATCTTGTGATCTTGCCTATTGTCAATTGAAATGATAAGAATTTGTTGTGAATATGGGATGAATACAAGTTAGTATGAACTTGTTAGTGAAGTTAATATCATGATTTGCATATGAGTTTCAATAGTTGCATGCTTTCTGGTGTTCCATTAATTATTTGTCCATATGCATACATGCTAGGAAAGATCCGTGACTCGTCACTTACACCTTTGCACGAATCGGCACACCCTTCTTGGGGAATTGAGAGTTCTCTACCGGTCATTCCGAATCGGCAAGACTAGCGATCTTTTCCTTAAGACCTCCGTAAGTCTCTGATCTCTATGGATTCCACAAAGAGGCCGAGCTGGTTGTACCATGAAGTACCCTGGAGATAGAGAGCACATGTTCTGCATACGATCTGTCGTTAGTCATCCTCATGTCAAGACATTAATGATTATGAAACATAAGATACGTCGTTATGCTGCCTTTGTTCTCTTGAGCTATTTGTCATACCTTGACTCTATGAATGATCATGTTCTTTTTACTATGAGCTTGTCATTGAAACTCTGTGGCCATAATATGAGTATGTTTGTTCGGCACAATTTGGGACTTCGGTCCATGTGACCAATGCCTGTGCAATAGGGGCCCTGTCCGGTCCTGGGGAGGAGTGCCCCAACGTACTTATTAACCGCGGGAGTATGGACTTGTGGTGCGTGGCATGGCACTGATACTATAAGCAAGAGTTGTGAAAATTGTGCCTTTGTTTGATATGGTAAGTTTGATTTGATGTGATATGATAAGATTTGATATGATACGTCTGATCATGTGAACGCATGATATCTGTATGAATATGGCCAATCTCTTTTCATATGATTCTAATATTGAAATATCTGTCCATTTTATATGCAACTCGACATGTGATCTGAATGATACCGTTCTACTCTGCTATTCAATCTGTTAGTATTGCATGCATTGTCATCATATACATGTTCATATCTTGCCTATTGAAAATGTTAATCATGTATACTAGTGCCCGCACAATATTGAGAAGTAAATCCTACTGAGCTAGTTCGCTCACCCTATCATCCTGCCCTTTCAGGTAGTGATGAGGAACCAGAGGAGACTGATGGGTCAGGGCAAGAGTGATGAGCAACCTCCATATGAGGAGTTGATAGTCTAGGAATAGTTTTGAGTAGTCGATGTATTAGAGAAACATTTTCATTTGAATAATGAACTCTTTTCAGTGAGTCCTTCTTATGTAACGTTGTAACTAGTGGATTGAAATGGAATAAAGAGTACTTTTGATGACATTATTATGGTCTGAAATGTGTGGTTACAACTGTGATACGTCTATTTATATCGTTCACGTCTCCCGATATTTATTCCGCTGCTAAATCGGGGCGTGACACGTTGGAGCGACGAAGCCGATGTTTAAGTGAAACGAAATTGATGTTTCTATGAAGTCATGTAGCGACGTGGTCTGTGACAGTTGGTATCAGAGCAAGGTCCGTGTAAATTTAAAGGAACTGGGAGATTACATAGCCTGAATTTTACATTAGTCCACTGCTTGTAGTTGACCCTGGTTTTGTATTGATTGTTGGTATGTATGTGGTGGAATGTGTTTGTGAAGGAATTGAGATGGCCAACAGGAGAGACTGGGGAGGTGAGGGAGATGATCGGAGGAAACCACTCATCAGTTGATTGAGCGGCTATGGGAGAGTATAACTTAGATAAGAACGAGGTTGGACCAGCAGGGTCGAGCACAACGAGCAGTAGCAGGGCCTTCAGTTGTTGAGGAGGCAAGACCGTACCAACTGTACCACCCCCACCACAACCAGGAGTGGAGGTACCTTTTGCGGTACCTTTGCAACCAGCACCACCAGTGAGGGCAACAGAGGAACCAACCATGCTAATAGAATGATTTTTTAGATTGCAGCCACAACTTATACAGGGGGACACAATCCAGACATAGCTGAGCATTGGATCCATGAAATAGAAAGGGTCTTTGTGATTATGAGGTGTCCACCAGAAGATAGGGTAGTTCTGGCTACCTATTAGTTACAGGGTTTTGCGCAGGAATGGTGGAGGTTGAAGATGCAAACTACCTTTGCAGGTAGAGCAGAAGATGCCATTTTATGGTCGAAATTTCTGGAAATGTTTAATGATACGTTTTCCCAGTACAGGTTTAGCAAGCTAAAAGGGAACAATTCTAGACTTTGCAACAAGGGAATTCTTCTGTTTTAGAATATCAAATGAGATTATGGCACTTAGTAGGTATGCACCGTATATTGTAACAAATAATGAAATGATGGTCGAATATTTCATTCGTGGATTGACGATAGAGTTGCAGAATGCGGTGATACCACTTATGTGCAAGACTATGGAGGAAGTGGCACAGAGAGCAACTATTTTAGAGAGGTCCATTCGGACTCGTTAGTCAGGGGAAACAGGTTCAGGTAGTTTTTGGCTACCACAGCAGTCTTTGGGATCAGTAAAGGAAAAGCACTGGCGAGGTCATCTTCGTCAGGCTTCAGTAAGTGGGGTTCAAAGTTGAAAAAGATATTTAGAGGATGAGCAGAAGGTCGCCAGCAGATGTTCCAGCAGGGGCGAGGCTATAGGTCAGAGGTGGAAGAATTACAGCAGAGTACATTAAGGCAGCTAATAACTCCACCGGGCTACAAATGTTATAACTGTGATCAGCTGGGACATTTGATTTGCAATTGTCCCTATCCAAGGGAGTATGGATATGGAAGAGGAGTGTAGCAGCAACAACAACAGCAGCCCCAGCACCTGCCAGCAACATGAGGTAGAGGAGCACCACACCAGCGTGGCAGAGGCCGGCTTATGGCTATCACCCGGGCACAACCAGATGATTCTAATCTGATGGAGGTATATTGCCTATTATGAATTTTCAGCAAGAGTTTTAATTGATCTAGGTTCTTCTCATTCTTTTATTTCTGAGGAATTTTTGGATAATATGGTGCACCCATTAGAAGAAAAGTTTTGTGAGTTAGTTGTAGAAGTTCCTTGAGGTGAGTTTATGCTCACTTCTTGCTATATCGATGAGGTCCTATTAAGATACAAGGGAATCGGTGCCTGATAGATTATATGCTTTGCAGTTAAGAGATTATGATATCATTTTGGGTATGGATTGGCTGGAAGCCTATGGAGCAATGGTGATTGCAGAAAGAAGAGGGTCAGGTTTTGTCACCCTAATGGAGCAGTATTTGAATTTCAAGGTATGTCGTTCTACACTTCCAAGTTTATAATTTAGCACTTAGAGCTAGAAAGCTGTTGATGAGGGTGGTGTAGCTTACTTAGCTTCAGTAAGTTGGTTGAATCGAGTAAGTCAGTAGAAGCAATTCCAGTGGTCAGGGAATTTGCAGATGTATTCCAGATGATTTACCAGGTTTAGCTCCACACAGAAAAGTGGATTTTATGGTGGAATTACAGCCAGGATCTATGCCAATTCTAAAGCACCATACAGGATGGCACCGATAGAACTCAAGGAATTGAAGAAGCAGTTGCAGGAATGCTTGAAAAAGGTTTTATCAGGCTGAGTCATTCACCATGGGGAGCTCCTGTGTTATTGTAGAAAGAAAGATGGAGTTTTAGAATGTGTATTGACTATCGGAAGCTGAATAATGTGACTATAAAGAATAAATATCCACTGCCAAGAATGATGATTTGTTTGATCAGCTTCAATCAACTAAGATGTTTTCCAAGATGACTTGAGGTCTGGGTATCATTAGTTATGGATTAAATAGGAAGATATCAACAAAACAACATTCAGGACCAGGTATGAACATTATGAGTTTGTGGTTATGCCATTTGGGCTAACCAATGCACCAGTAGCGTTCATGAATTTGATGAATATGATTTTTCATCCATAACTAGATCAGTTTATAGTGGTTTCATAGATGATATATTGATATATTCAGCATCAGAGGAGCATGCAGAGCAGCTAAGAGTTACTTTGCAGACTTTGCCAGACAATCAATTGTATGTTAAGTTTAATAAGTGTGAATTTTGGTTGAAGGAAATTCAGTTTTGGGTCATGTTATCTCAACAGAGGGAGTTGCAGTTGATCCAGCCAAAGTTGAGGTAGTCATGAGATGGGAAGCGCCAAAGACAATTACAGAGATTAAAAGTTTTCTCAGTCTAGCAAGTTACTATAGGCGTTTCATACAAGATTTTTCAAGAATTGCAGCACCAATGACCAGATTAACCAGAAAATATGTACCTTTTGTATGGTCAAGTGAATGTCATAAAAGTTTTATGGAATTGATGAAGGCTTACAGCAGCGCCAGTATGGCATTACCAGTTGGCAGTTGAGGCTTTGTGGTATATACAGATGCATCTAGAAGAGGGCTTGGAGCAGTGTTAATGCAACATGTCAAGGTTATAACTTATGCATCTAGGCAGTTGAAGACAGCAGAAGAAAACTACCCAACACATGATCTGGAATTAGCAGCAGTTGTTTTTGCTATGAAGATATGGAGACATTACCTTTATGGAGAGACGTTTGAAATTTTTACAGATCACAAAAGTTTGAAATATATTTTCTCTCAGAAAGTTTTGAATCTCCGTCAGTGTAGGTGGGTAGAATATTTGAAAGATTATGACTTCAGTTTGGCTTACCATCTAGGTAAAGCGAATGTTGTAGTAGATGCATTAAGCAGAAAAGCATGTGTGAGTCACATGATGATTAAGGAATGGAAATTGTATGAAGCAATAGCGGAAAATTCATTGTATATTCCAAGCAGTCAGCGGCGAGCTGTGCTAGCTAGTAGTGCTATTGAGCCATCCTTGTATTGAAAAATTGTTGAAGCTCAAAGAACATATGTAAATTTGGCAGAAATTGTTAAGATGGAGGGTGTCACAATTGATGATAACTGCATAGTCAGGCTCAGAGGCAGGTTATATGTACTAGTAGAAGTGGAAGTAAAGCAAAGAGTTCTAGAAGAGGCACATAAATCCAGGTACACCATTCACCCAGGCAGTACTAAAATGTACCAAGATTTGAAAAACAATTTTTGGTGGCCATATATGAAAAGAGAAATAGCAGAATTTATTGCAAGGTGTTCAGTTTGTCAGCAAATAAAAGCAGAACATCAGAAGCCAGGAGGGCTACTTCAACCATTTCCAATCCCGCAGTGGAAATGGGATGATATTGCTATGGATTTTGTGACAGGACTACCGAGAACAGCTACAGGGCACAATGGTATATGGGTGTTTGTTGACAGATTGATCAAGGTATGCAGGTTGCTAGCCGTAAGTATGTCTTGGACTATAGACAGATTAGCAAGAATTATGTTGACAGAATTGTACCATTGCATGGTATTCCGAAGACAATTGTTTCTAACATGGATCCAAGATTTACTTCTGATTTTTAGAGGGTCTATAGAGAGTTATTGGCACAGAACTAAGGTACAGTTCAGCTTATCACCACAAACAAAGGCCAGACAGAAGAACTATTCAGACAATTGAAGATATGTTATGAGCTTGTTATTTAGTGTGGGGAGGCAGTTGGAACACCATCTGGGAATGGTGGAATTCGTTTATAATAATAGTTATCATACCAGCATCGGTATGGCACCTTATAAGCCTTGTATGGCAAGCCATGCAAAACACCATTAAACTGGCATGAAGTTGGAGACAGGCAGGTAATGGGTCCTGAATTAATTCAACAGACTACAGAGATGGTCAAATTTATTAAAGAGAAGTTGCAAACAGCCCAAAGTCGACATAAGAGTTACGCAGACACCCGATGCAGGCCACTTCAATTTGAGGTGGGATTATGTTTTTCTAAGAGTTTCTCCTACTAAAGGTGTTTTGAGGTTCAGTAAGAAAGGTAAGTTAAGCCCGAGGTTTGTGGGCCCTTTACAAGTTTTGGAAAGAATGGAGAGACAACATACAAAATGATCTTCCAGTAGATTTTACAAATGCTCATGACGTCTTTCATGGTTCTATGTTGAGGAAATATATTAAAGATCCATCACAAGTAGTCAGCATCAGTGTGATGATTTGAAGCCCGACATGTCTATGATAGAGTACCCAATACAGATCACAGGCCGTAGAACACAACTGCTGAGAAATAAAGAAATTGAATTGGGAAAAGTCAGATGGGAGAACAGACAAGGAGGAGAAGATACATGGAAATTGGCAGAGGAAATGTTTGAAGCATATCCTTACCTGTTTGAGTAAGCTTTAATTCTGTTAGATGATAGTGCATGTTATTCTGTTTATTGCTTTACGTGTTTAAATTTCTTCTTAGATTTCGAGGTCGAAGTTTATTTTAGATGATAGTAATGTAACATCGAGTATTTTTCGGATCATTGGGATCCTCGCTTAGTGGTTGTGGAGGCCAGTGTATGGCCAAATCGTGTGTTTCAGGTGTTCGTGCAGGTGTGAGGCTTTGTGGATCGGCAAGTTGGGCCCAAAGTGCTTACTGGCTCTTTGTCTGTAAACATGACAGGGCCTGGCGTCGCGTTCTAAACGCTACGGTCCTGGGTGTCACATTAGGTTGCCGAGGCTTGAGGGTCTTCGTCTACATGTCCTCCGTGTGTCGTGCGCTGGGCAGACTTGCTAACGTCGGCAGTGGGAAGGAGACAACCACCTACGTCGCGTTCTTGTTGCGACGAGAGGGTATGTCGTGTTCCCAACTCTGAAGCGTTTTTAAGTAGGTCGGCCAAACAGAGCTCTATCCAGCTCTGTTCAGTCAAGAGGAGGAAATCTTGCGGGTTTCTTGGGCAATTGACGATTGGGGTCGTATTTGGCGTGCTCTTGCCGCGAGGACGTCGCACGGAGTGGGGGAAATGCTGGGTGGTTATCATTCTTCGTGTTCTTCACGAAGGTAGGGAGATTCTGCCATGTATTACACCATGGATGCATGTGATGCATGTATAGATGGTTAATTGCATTAAAAATGATAGATATCATGCTTGGACAATGAGTAGAGCATGAAAAATGGATTTTTACATGTTTTACATGGTTTGCATGGAAGATCCAGAGAGGGCATTCTGGATTAAGGTTCTTGTCCGTGAAGGCAACAGAACTTCCTATCACATTTTGAATGCGACAGGCCGACCCATCGCATCTGTTTCTAAACGCGCCTGTCGGGGTGTCACGTTCAGAAGGCGACAATAGCCCCCATCTCGTTAACAGTTTTGAGGGCTTTATGGTTGTGCATGATAGTGTAACTATCAGATTATCGTTGTGTATTGTGCAAGGCATGGTAAGCGGTGCATTAGCACTTGTGGTAAGTGGCATTACTGAGTTTGTGTGGTTGTGCGTGCGAGGCAAATCGGGTATACGATGCCGCCTGTGGTTACCTCTCGAGTCGGGTACCCCATGTTCTCTGTGAGCCAGGCACGTAGTGCTCGAGGTCTTGTCCCGGTACTTGTGTACCGCGTCGGTCTGTGTCGTCTTCTTGGACACCCTCACTCCATAGCTTGAGCAGTCGTCGGCTGAGGGAAAGACGACAATGGGACAAAGGCTGGTCTATTGTGGGTGTACTTAGTCGTGTAGCACACTATGGTTGGGGGACGGACACCGGTAGACGTACTGGTCCCCAGCTAGTCCTTATTTCCAGTGCCTCAATTTAGGGTGCTCGGGCCAGAGACCTTAAAGGTGCCAGGCATGGAGCTGTATCGTGTAAGCTGTAGTTGTGGTGTGTGTTTGTCTCCACAGCTTGTTGGTTCTATGTAGTGGAGACGGTAGCTGACCTTTCGTCCTTGGCTATGAGGCTAAGAGGTAGACCTGTGTTGCTTGTCCGGGTCTATAGCTGGTGTCACGAACCAGTCTTTGTGACTCGTGTTTGGCGTTACCCTTCTTAGTTATACTTTTGACCATGGTTGTCGTTATTTATTTAAGTTGAGTTGTTGTTATTAGCTTAATTTTATTTAAGCAATGTGATTATTATTCCATGCTCAGTTAGATTTGCTAGCTATAAATAACTGTATTCTACTCCTGCTTCTTTGTGTTTTGTGGTTTGCGACTTGAGGGAATTTCCCTACTGAGTCAGTGACTCGTGAGGCTCACTCCTTATTGCTTCCAGGTGAGGAGGAGAGTAGGAGGTTTCACGCCCGTCTTCTAGTCTGGAGCCGCATCATAGCGGTGTTGGGTTCACACCTCCGCAGTGTAATTTACGTTCGATTGTGCCCTGGGGTATGCCCAGGCCCGTGTACTTAAGTTTGACTTTTGTTGAATTTGGCTATGTAAATCCAGTGTAAAATATGTGTGGGATGACGAATTTATCTATA
>JACBKR010004354.1:0-24307 GCA_014218235.1 Colocasia esculenta | reverse complement strand
CAGACGACTGAATAACATGCTCACCATGACACGACCATATCTCATAATGGGCAACAAATCCTCTCGTATACATGATGCTGCACATCCCATTCGATATCCCTTTATGTTCTTACAAGCCGAACACGGACATCGGATGTTACCCATCAGATCGACTGCTACTGAGGAATTACTCAATGCAAACTGAATAAAACTGTCAACTCCGTCTTTAAACTCCTCGGTGACAACTCCATTCACCTTCCACGGTACATCCATGACCGATTCTTATAAGACATTTTTCCTACACAAATTAAATGTCATGTCACAAGTTAAAATCCAACAGACCCTCACATCGTTCGAGTAAGTCAAAATGAATAGGTAGGATATGTATTAAGATTATCACTTTTTACCCATCTGTGAATATTTGATCGCACTCAGATGACCATTTACTATGTGTTTGTATTATTTGCTGAAAATTTCGGCAGCCTCATCTCCTCACACCTCTCCGATATACAAAATTTTTTTATTGATTTAGATATTTTCTTAAACACTTACTAATAAGTGGTTAAGAAAATATTCTAAATCAATAAAGGTATATCAGAGAGGAGTGAGTAGACGCACCCGAAATTTCAACAAATAATACATCACATAATAAATGACCACCTAACTCCGATCAAACATTTACAGACTGTCCAAAACGGGACAATTCAAGACTTTGAGTAGATATACACGTTCTCATTATTGAAAATAAGACTCGTGCACATCAATCTCAAGTCTTGAACGGGAATGTTCATTGACACGGCTCTAACACGCTCTCGTGATGTGGTGCAGTGAAAAATTACTATACATGCATAGATCAAATTAAAACCCAAATAAATATGAAAGGAATATGATAACAAAATCATACATGTGAACAAGTGCAATAATAAACCAAATTCATACATACATGTACATGAATTACATATAAACATGTGCAATACTAATAAATACATTAAATAAGATGTTAATACTAATCATTAAACTGAAAGTGACAATTAAACATAAAAGAAACTAATATCTAGAAGGAAGAGTTTGTACTATTTTATTTCCTAAATTGGGATGTGTAAATTAAGTTTATTTTGATCTACTCCTCACTTAGTTGTTTGATGAGTATCTATGTAATTAAACATCCGCGTTATGACGATATGAATGGATAAGTAAATATTACCTGTTGTTCCTGTTTTTCTGTCACTCCGATAAATAGCCTTTTATTAGGACGTGACAAATTCTCCCTTCCTTTAGCCTCTCCTCCACATCCAGCAAACCTCAGCAACGCATTAGGGTCGGCCATGAAGAGGTTAGGGTGTATGTAAGCCTCTAGTGTTTTCCATTCCTACTACAACTTTAATTCATATTAAATTCTGAGTTTCCCTATTTCTTCCAACCTTCCAACCTTTCCACCTCCTAATTGGGTTAGGTTGGGTTGCAAATTCGTACCTAGCCAATTTGGGTAGGGTTGGAGTCCAATTCCAACTCATATTAACTATTTTAATGATTTAATAGCTCTTTTCATTTTAGGAAACATTAAAGATACGAATTTAGGGTATTTTTCTTTTATTCAACTTTTAAAAATACCTCTTTTGACCCAATAACTTTTACATGATCCATTTAGCAAAGCCCATTACTTCTTTTTGTTTAATGAGTTTTAAAAGCTCTTCATCAAGGTGTTTGAAGGTTAAAATTGGTTGGTGCATTATAAATCTTGGTAACAATTTCATTTTATTTTATAGATATATTCACATTGTCATTCTGCTCTTTATTAATATGTTATTATCTGATTAGTAAGCTCTTCATCAACCTGTTTTTATTACCCCCCTCTCGCCGATAGAAAGCCAAAGGGCTCGTAATTAACAAGTAGCATTCAAAGGTGGAAAGGCAAAAATTTTCCATCTTAGATGTTGGAATCATTACACTGCTTTTTTTTTTTCCTTCTTTTCATGTAATCATCATTGCTGGTACAACTTTTCATAAGAAGAAACTTGGACCACAAATTTTGTAATCAATCTTTCCAGTTTAGTTTCACATTGCATAATTGTTTCACATGGATGATTTAACATTAATGCACCTACATATGTAGAAATTTTTTTAAAATGAAACTATTTAATCTACACATATTTTAATTTTAAAAATTTATTTACTAGTCTATATCAAAGAAGCTCCTAATATTCCAAGCAAGTTACTAGTACATATTGACCTATGTTAGTATAGATTAGTTATTGCTTAAACTCGGACTACGTATTCGAACACTAAGACTATGTTTGGTCTTTGGACAGGTGACCCCCTCCACCTTGATGAGGAGCAGTGGAGGGGGAGGCGTCGCGCCCCAGGCCAGGAGGGGGAGCAAGGGAGGGGGAGGGGGTAGCCCAGCTAGGAGGGGGAGCAGTGGAGGGGGAGGGGGTCCCCGGGAAGGGGAGGAGGCACTGTGGAGAGGTGGAGGGGATCACCAGGTGGGGGGGTTGCACAGGAAGGAGGGGGGGAGGGCGGTGGCGGTGGGGGCGCAGAAGGGAGAGGGGTAGTGGCAGGGTGGGGGGGGGGGGGGGTTGCACAGGAAGGGAGGGAGGGTGGTGGCTGTGGGGGGTAGGAGGGGGAGCGGTAGTGGCGGGGTGGGTGGGGGTTGCACAGGAAGGGGGGGAGGGCGGTGGCGGTAGGGGCGCAGGAGGGGGAGGGGTAGTGGCGGAGTGGGGGGGGGGGGGGGGGGGGGGGTGGCTTGCACAGAAGGGGGGGATGGCGGGGCGGTGGGGGCGAGGGTGTGTACATACCCGGCGGTGGCAGAGCACGGCGGCGGCGGCGGGGCCGGTCGGGTGGAGGGCCGGCGGCGGCGCGGCAGGCGGCGGGGCCGGTCGGGGCGGAGGGCCGGCGACGGCGCGACAGGCGGCGAGCGGCGAGGGTCGCGGCGACCTAGAGAGAGAGAGAGAGAGAGAGAGAGAGAGAGAGAGAGAGAGAGAGAGAGAGAGAGAGAGAGAGAGAGAGAGAGAGAGAGAGAGAGAGGAGAGAGAGAGAGAGAGAGAGAGAGAGAGAGAGAGAGAGAGAGAGAAGCGTAGGAGAGGGAAGGAGAGGGTGGGTTTCGCGGGACAGGTATAGTAGAGTTACCGACGATATCCGACGGAAATATGTCTGTCGGCATATCCGTCGGTATGTTTTCATTACCGACGGAATTTCCGACGGAAATATTCCGTCGGAACGACCGCGGATTTCCGACTGATATATTGCCGTCGGAATATCCGACGGACTTACCGACGAAACTAATCCGTCGGAATATCCGTCGGTAATCCCCTTTTTCTTGTAGTGTCTCTCTCCCCCTCTTTTCTTTCCCGACAAAGGGGGAACTTCTCCCTGGTTTGGGGCCGACCCCAACCTCTCCTCCTCTGTTTCTTCTTCCTCCTCTCCTCTCCCATTCCCCTCCCCTTTATCCTTTTTTCTCTCTCCCCCTGCCGCCGCCACTCTCTCCTTGCGGCTGCTCCTCCTTGCGGCTGCTCCTTTTCCTTGCAGCTGCTGTCTCTCTCCTGCGGTTGCAATGGCTCCTCCCAAGCACTCCGACAAGGCAAGGCAAGGCAACTCCCTCCAAGAGGTCCTGCTCCAGCTCTGGCTCTTGTGATGAAGGCTTTGATGGTAACCTCTTCAGAAGTCTTGAAGCTTTTGAGTTTTACTCCTCGGATATAGTTGCGAGAAAAGTCATATGGGCAAGATGATCGATTTTGGTTTTTTTGCAGCTGCTGGATATGATCTTGAAGGATTTTTGAGGCCTTGGGCTGGGTTCCCTATGTCTCCATGAATGAAAATGTCTACCCTCATTTAGTCAACTTTTTTATGCAAATCTTGTGGTGAGTGATAAGAAGATTAGCACATATGTGAAGGGTGTGCACATTCCTCTCAGAGTATCTCTGCTTTCTGAGGTTATGGAAATTCCTGTTTTGCAAGAAGTCACTATATTTCTGCTTTAGAATGTCGGCTGAAGCTTACTGCCATATCCTAGAAGCCGATGTAGCTCCTCAGCATATTGAAAGAGTTAATGCCAATTCTTTTCCGGCTCTTCATCGTTTCCTGCATAAGTTGGTTTGCTCCATTTTAGTCCCTAGAAGTGCCAACATGGATGGTGTTACGGATGATCACATTTTGCTTATTCAAGATCTTCTAGACGGAACTCATGTGGATCTCCCGAACATCTCTTTAAATTATATTCGGGATTTTGTTGGTGTGCCCAAGAGATCTCTCATTTATGGAATGCTTATCACTAGAATTTTGAGGAAGTATAAGGTCACTTTCAAGAGAAGAAAGTAAGAGTCTGTCTGGTTTTGATGTCATTGATGGTGGCACCTTGGCCCGTATGAAGATGTCTATTCAAGCTGGGGTGTTTGTTCGTACTGGATCTCGTACTCCTCAGAAGGGACAGGGTCCCCCTGATGGCGATGGTGATGATTTTGTTCTATCCACTCCGGTCACTACTCCGGGTCCTTCCAGGCCTCGTGCTCCTGATGATCAGTTGTCTCAGCTATTCTCGGAGTTAGCTCCTCTGTGTTTGCTCGGTTTGATGCTTGGATACTCGCCTGGATGATATGGATTCCAATTTGATGATCGTTTTGGGTCTTTGGAAAACAAAGTTGATGACCTTCGCACCGATATTCACGTGTTCAAGATGCAGCAAGATAGGATTGAGATTTGTGGAGTCTGTTGCCAAGAGTCAAGCTTTGGTGCTGGGAAATCATCAAGAAGTCAAGAAAGATCTGAAGGACCTAGCCGAGCTGGACGAATTATGTGGGACTCCCTCACTCAGCCTCCTCCTCCTCCCACCTCTCTTTGACCTCTCTTACTCCTTCCATTATCTCCTTTCCTTCATCCACTCTCATGGCTCTTCTTTACTCATTCTCTTTTTGAACCGGGCTACATTCTCTCCTCTTTTTTGACGATGACAAAAAGGGGGAGAACTTGTGTGTATTGATGTTAGTTATGTGATGAGATGGCACTATGTGATAGAACTTTAACTTTACTCTTCTTTTGTGAATGGCTTTAACGGGTGCTCATAGTTAAGGGGAGATATCATCTGTATCTTTTTGTAAGAAGATAATACGTGTAACTTTTTGAGTTGTGAATGGAAAACCATGACTATCCTTGAGAAATTCAAATGAATTAGTGTTTCATTTACATGCCTTAATGTGTTGAGAATTTTGTGTGAAGTTGTGCTTCTGACTAATGTGCCTTATTGTGTTTTGGTATCATTGATAAGTTAGACATAATGATTATTTTTGTGTGGGTGTTTTGTCATCATCAAAAAGGGGGAGATTGTTGGAACTCTTTATCTTTTGATGATCACAAAACACATGTTATATTTGCTAACAAGTTTGCAAGTTGTATGTAGAAAACAAGGCATTTCATAAGGGTAAAAAGGCCTTAAAAGAAGCTCTCTTTGTGTCAAGTGTATTGGAGTCGACCCCGGTTATGCAGGAGTCGACCCCAGAAAAACTCAGTTTTTCGGAGTCGACCCCAGCCCTTCAAAGGAGTTGACCCCAGTTCAAAAAGCCTATTTTGCTGTATTGAAGGAGTCGACCCCGGTTATGCAGGAGTCGACCCCAGAAAAACTCAGTTTTTTGGAGTCGACCCCATCCCTCCAAAGAGTCGACCCCATCCTCCAAAGGAGTCGACCCCAGTTCATTTGGAGCAGTTTTGCTCAACTGGAGTCGACCCCCAGTTTGTTCTGGAGTCGACCCTGACTCTTCTGGAGTCGACCCTAGCTAAAGTGGGAGTCGACCTTGGGTTGCAGAACTTATGAAAAAGTGCTTTTTGAACACCTTTTTGACCAAGACCTCTTTCCACCTTCTCTCAAACGGCTATCTTTGGAAAAAGGGATATAAAGGACACCTGGGGGAAACCCTAGGTAACGAATTTCGTGGAGAAGTGTGCCTCCTTCAAGATTTCATCCAGAGCTTCTTCTCCAAGCATTTTCTGCCTTCTAAAGCTTCCATCTGCTGCATCCTTGTGGAAGGCTTCTTTTTGAGGAGATCTTTGCTTCATCAGAGCTTCATCAACATCTGAAGATCATCCTCTTGACTTGGCATTGTGTTTGCTTGTTTATCATTATCTCTTTCAGTTCTTTTCTATTGTTGGGTGAGCTAGGCACCGCATCAACTAGCTATGTATTGGTGAGCTAGGCACCGGGCTAACTAGCGGTTTGTTGGTGAGCTGGGCACTGTTTCAACCAGTGTGTTGTGTTCATCTCTTAGTGAGGGAAATCTCACCGTGTTGGTGATGACTGGACGTAGGTAGACAACGGGGGTCTTACCGAACCAGGATAAATCTGCGTGTCTTCGTGTGCTTGCTTCCTTCTTCCCTCTCAGTTCTCTTTGTTTTGAATTCGTTATCATTTCTGCATTAGTTTCCGTTGTCCATTCAAGACAAAGTTTTAAAGCCCTATTCACCCCCCCTCTAGGGCTAGTCATAGTCTAGATCCTTTCAAAGCCATTGCCATATAATTCTTTAGCAGCGGCTATGACAAGCCGCTACATATAATTGTATGGCGGCGGATAATAGCCGCTGCCATATATATTAATTTTACACATGCACTTCAAAAAAATAAATATATTTACTACTTGCATCAATATATTTATTTTTTATAATATAAAATAGTAAATTAATTAGGAATCTCTATCAAATGAATAGTTACGACAATGAAAATTAATTAGAGCATGTGTCGGCACTAAAAGAGGATCAGACGAGAATTTTAGACAATGAATAGTTAAGGCACAATAATATTATCAAGTTAATCGTAATGAGAAAGAACTGGTATTGGCTTTTAATACTTAGGTCAACTGGTATATGAAAATATGAACTTTCAATTGACGAGCAAAACTGATATTGACTTCTAATGCCTAAGTCAACTATGTCGATCACTATAAACAAAGGATAAACAAAAAAAATAGTTTAAACTTCTTCATCATCAGTACTTCTACCATAGGTTAGAATATCTTTGGATCTTAATTCTTACTCTTGCATTTAAGTTTGATAATATAATATATATATATATATGATCGTTGAATCAGATAGTACATCTCATCAAGATCTCTGTTATTATAAGTAAATTAGAATTACTCTATTAAATTGATTCATCTTTAAAATCAGTCGGTTGAATTTGATTCATTTAAAATCTGACCGTGTGGACTCATTATTTTAAACCAGTATGGATGAAGACATAGGTCGACCTAATTGAGGACACAGGTCGACCTGCTTGAGGACAAGTCGACCTACTGAGGATACAAGTACCTACTTGAGGATAGGTCGACCTACTTGAAGACCTAGGTCGACCTGCTTGAGGACAGGTCAACCTACTTGAAGACCCAGGTCGACCTGCTTGAGGACATGTCGACCTACTTGAGGACACAGGTCTACCTACTAGAGGCTAGGTCGACCTACTTGAAGACCCAAGTCGACTTGCTTGAGGACAGGTCGACCTACTTGAAGACCTAGGTCGACTTTCTTGAGGACCCAGGTCGACTTAATTACTTGAAAACCCAGGCTCGATACTCATTTTTGTTTAACGAATTAAGTCAAACGGTGCGCAAACAGACTTAAAGTCGTTCGACTCTCGGAGGTAGAATATGTTGTCACTCACGAGACTAGCACGTCTGCACTATGCGATTGTCGATTCATCTCTCGTCACCACCGCTCGAGTAGCACTTGGCGGCACTTGAATTTGCAATATGCATCCATATACATGAGAACTTGATAAAAATCGAAAGAACAATAAGATTTTCGTGATGGATCACAAATCCATTTCCACAAACTATTCATGATCTCTCTCTCTCTCTCTCTCTCTCTCTCAAGACACACCATATATATATATATATATGTGTGAGATCAGTTGATCAGTTTGCTTCATTGGTATATTCTTTCAAATATAAAATTTACTCTGTTGTCAAATTTGATTGTTAGATTTAAGTTTGATAAACACATAGAAATATATATAAACACATATGTATATATGTTCACTAAATTTGTGTATATTTATATTTATAAGTAGTGACACATATATATTTATATTTGAGATTACAAGTATATATATCTAGCACAAATACATATATATTACAAATATAAAAAAATATGTATATATCAATCACTAAACTAAAATAAGTTATTATTAAAAAATTTATATGTTCTAGATATTCTAATTTGAAGTTTTTTTTATTTTAATAAATAAATAAAATGAAATTTTATATTTGTCTGCGCCTTGTTGCTGCTGACTAATACTGTTAGCGACTTTCTTTAGCCACAGGCATTTAATGTATGTCAGCGATTTAAAAAACCGCAGACATAACATCTATATATCAGCGATTCCTGGAGCCGCTGAAGACTATATGTCCGCGGTTCCACGTAGCCGCGGCCTTAACTCTACATTTATCCGCGGTTACATTTCATCCGTTGATGTATGCTAAACTTTTGTCAGCGATTTGTGCTAATTACGGATAAAATATTTTTATGGCAGCGGTCTTTGATAGTCGCTGCTTTATATCTCTTTTATCCTTAAATTTTAAGCCGCGGATATATAGTCGTTGATAAATATTAGTTCTCTTGTAGTGACGGGGACATACCTAATAAAGAAGACAACTGCGCGTGGCAGAGGAGAATACCTATTGACCAAGTGCTCTGGAGCCAGCACCTCCTCGAGGCCTCCCTCATGCATATATGGGTGGGTGGATCATGGAACTGATGGGATACGATATAGTTCATACCGTATACCACATTATATCCAGCTCGGCACCGGTGGCTCATTTAGCGAACCTTGCTCCAAATGGCTTGTCATCCGTTGTGGACCGTCACTTATCAAAACTTTGAAAGGTACATTCCATGTCGGCATTGTCGACGTCTTCTACGTACGTACCTTTCATCACGAGCAATAAGCACCAAAATTGCGTTGAAGGAGCTCGACCTATTCTTCTTCGCCTTGGACGGGAAGTCTGCAGGGAATAGTATTATACTTTTCTGTCTCCTTAATTAGCTCCAATATTGACTACTTCACCGAGGAAGACGATCACCAAACCCTTCCTGCCAGTTTGTGTAGAAAAGCTGACCAACCTGGAGGACATACGTAGTAAAGAAGACAACTGCGCGGGGCAGAGGAGAATACCTCTCGGACTTTAGAGCAAGGCCTTTACGATGACGGGTATTGAAAAAAAATATCGGGTTAATAAAGGGAAATGAACCTGCATGCACCGAATGCCAGCTGACTGACCGTTTCATGTGGCTGGCATCTATATTATATTATATATATAAACCTCTTGAAGCTCTCACAACGAGATCACCGACGTCATCAGCTGTGACAAAATATCTCGGCGGAAGCTGCCTTGCAAATTCAAGTTTACTTGGTGTAAGGTGTTAAGTCTTACTTAAGAAGCTCTAGCTATCTAGCAAAATTCTAGACAAAACCAGTGACATGATCAGTCTAGATAGTCTACATGTTAAAATTCTTGTAGTTACTGGGATTCGGCTAAGACATCTATTAGGGCTAACACAAGCACATAGAAAGTGAAAGAAAAGATTTCACATGCACATACCTAACCTGATCATCTTCAATCAGGTGACAATGTCCGTGGCAATAAGAAATGCGGGTGTCTCAGCTGCCGACTGGGAAAGAGAATCTAGAAAGAAACAAGGTGTGGAGCAGGGCCGTAAAGAGTGAGTCAGTTGGTTGGGTATTTTATCATACATTCAAAAGTCAAGAGTTCTATTAATTCTAAAGATATTAAATTTGTAAGAATTTTTAAGAAGAGTTTAACTCCCACAATTATAATAAATTAGTATTTAAAAAAAATGTCGAGCAGAGGAAGTACTTAGGAGGACAGCCATTCGTGTGAAAAACCCGTCGTGCGCAGTTTTCAACTGGCCAAGCGAACATCTGTATTTTCTGTCACAGCGCCGCGGCATGCATGCAGCTTATGTCTTCACTCGTGCACCACAATTCGAATCTCTTGGATAATGCGTCACACATACCTATGCATAGTATCGTCACCTTCTAACATTACCCTGTTTAATAATTAGTACCATCGTTGCTACGTACATTTCAGTATTGAGTTTATAACTTCTGGGTAATCGTGAAAACCGAATCCTGTAGCACAGATAATCACCAATACACGCACCACATCCCTCTGTTTTGTGTTTGTTCGTTTGGATCCTGACCATCCATTGGAGTTAAATGTGGGCTTTTACTGGTCTCGCTGCAAGGACGTCCACAGCGAATGTTAATTTATAGCTTGCCAATTGTAATTTCCAATCCTAATTGTCACGTACAACTCAAATTGATCATTGTCTCTGGGCATCAGGGAACATGCTCGTCCAAAGATTTGGAGGGTTCGTACTTCGTTTAAATGGCGTTAATTCGTTGTTTTGTAGATTCTCTCTGTTTGTATCTGTAGCCTCACAGAGAAGAAAACTAATTAGCATGCACATCAAGGAACTTTCTTCGGATCTCGATATCTGAATTATTAGTGACGTAAATTGATCGTAAGCATATGATCAATCTAATTACTAGACGGTATATCTCCTCGGAAAAGCAAACATGACCGGCCAGAATTTTAACTTAGACAAGAATGTGACGTTAACATTTCCGGTACTGATCATATAAACGCCAGTTTTAGTTGGAATCATCTTCTTCATGTTCAAACACCAAGAAAAAATATGGTTACTTTTTCTTTCTTTCCATTATATATAGGAGGGAAACCTTTGAAAGAGTGGAAACTGCATTCTTTTAGCTTCTAGATCTCCAAGAGGTTTATATGATGTGCATGCAGCATTGCAGGTCTATGCATGTGTGTGTTTGTGTGATCGGTGCATCATCCTGCAAAACGAAGTATTTGAAATGCTTTCTCTTGTTGTAAGATTGATAAATCATAGCCAAGGCTTCCTAATCCTGATCATGCAGACACGAGATCGACATTCGACAGTGGCTGATTTTTGGGTCCCTTTTTATTTAGGTTTTCTTTTGTGCTAAAAAATGTTTAACGTGAGTTATAATTCGACATATGCGACTGGGAGTTCTCTAATCACTATAAGAAATAGTATATATGTCAATGGCTATAAACCGTTGACAAAATACGAAAAATCATTGACATAGATATATGTCAGCGGCCACTGAGCTGTTGACAAAGTCGCTGACAAATAGATCGTCGACTAAGGGGCCGTTGACATATTGTTCATATGTCAGCGGTTAACAGCTACTGACATATGTTGGATATTTCAATGGAGTAAAGCCGTTACATATAGGAGATATGTCAGCAGCTGGGGGCTGCTGACATAAGAGAATATGTCAGCGGCTTTTCCCAGCTGCTGACAAAGATGTAAATTAAAAAAAAAAAAAATCTGACCCTACCTCTTCCACCAACCCGACCTCCACACTAGCGTTGTCCCCCACTCCAGAAAGATCTACGAGTCATCACTCGTGTCGAGGCACATGTCAAACTCCCCCGGCACTGGGTCGTCTGCGTTCCTCCACGCCGTCAACATGTTGTTCCTCCCCGCCCGGCGGTTCTACCCCAGCATCATCCCCGGCACAGCAAGTCCATCGAATTGTTGAAGCCTTGCCAGGAGTAGTTCCCTCCGGACTTGCCAATGATCACGAAGTTGGAGGTGTTGACGAGCCTGGCGTCCGGTTTGAATAGGCCTGTCGCCGCGCCTGTCGACCAGTAGATTGTGCCTTTGGAGCTCGAGAGAATGAGATTCCCACTATGGGAGATGGAGAGGACACCGGAGAACTTAAGAACACCAAGCTCCCAGTTGGCGACCCAGACGATGGCCTGGACGGAGATGGTGTTGTACCAGATACGAGAATCGGGAAGGAGAGGGGTAGATGAGAGCTCTTTCCATGGAGGTGCTCCTACTGAAGTCTCCTTCGCGCTTCTCTCGGGCGCTTCTCCCTCCGCCGCCGCCTCTGTCCATAAGGAGCAGTGGCACTCTACGTCTTCTCTCTCGGCGGCGGGGACGAAATCGCGAGCTCGCAGCCTTCTGCTCGATTGCCACTCCCTTTCATTCCCCAACCTCGACGTACGGTAGCTAGGATGATCCTAGTCTGGAGGAGGATATCGAAGCCGAAGCTGAAGCCACGGGTGGTGTCCATGTGGTCTCTTCGTTGCCATGGGGATCACGAATGGGAAGTACGTTGTCTTGTTCTGCCTCGGGTTCCTCTCTACACTTGCTGTTTCTAGGGTATGGGGAGAGAGAGCAGAGAGGGGGTGGGACGGGTCTGGGGAGAGAGCAGGGAGGAGGCGGGGTGGGTGGGTAGGTCTGGGGATAGAGCAGGGAGGGGATGGGGCGGGTGGGGGTGTTTTTTTTTTTTTTTTTTAAAGTTGTTACATTTGTCAACGGCTTATATAGTCGTTGACAAATAATGGTCCAGCGGGCGGGAATGTTCTCGCCATTTTTTCATTAGTATATGTCAACGACTACGGGGAGCCGTTGACAAAAATAACATATGTCTACGGCTACTGAGAGCCGTTGACATATGTTAAGTTTATGTCAACGGCTCCCCATCAATGGCTCTTTGTTGTCAACGACCAACAATAGCTGTTGACATATGTTAAGTTTATGTCAACGACGCTATTAGCCGTTGACATATGTTACACTTATGTCAACGGCTATAAAAAGTCATTGACATATGATTCATATGTCAACGGCCTCATGTAGCCGTTGGCATATATCTTATATATCAACGGTTGTTTTTAGCCATTGACATAAAGTTGTTGACAAATCTCCCTTCTCTTGTAGTGAATTTTTTTAGAAGAAAAATGTCGTACCTAAATTGATCACCATTGGCTTATGGTGACCGAGACGTCTTCATCTTGCAACCATACAATTTAATAGCTACCTTCATTATAAGTTTTTTTTTCGACACAACATAGAAATAACTTCTCATTCATTCAAATAGATAAAGAGCAACACAAAAGATGGAATAAACCCATACATAGTGGTCAAATCCCAAAATTAGCTGTTAAAACCCATACATATCATCATAACAAATCAAATTAAAGAAGGACAATCAAAGAGAAAATTTAAACACTAGTAGGATGTTGTCAGTGTCGAATAGATCTTGGGAGTTCTTCAATCTTCTTGCAAATATGAAGGTTCGGTCCTCCCATCTACCAGAAGAACAATCAAAGAGAAGATTTCAACACTGGTAGCTAGGATGTTGTCAGTGTCGAATAGATCTTGGGAGTTCTTCAATCTTCTTGAAAATATGCAGGTTTGGTCCTCCCATCTACCAAGGTTGTGTATAATGTAGTAGCAACAAGTATAAAAAAGAGCTCTCGCATGATAGCCTCTCACATATGGAGAGAGATGATGATGTTTCAAACTTACAAGGCTCTAAACAAGGTGATGAAACTTTCCGTATAGTTGAACACTAGAGCTACTCCAAAGAAGCATAACGAAGTCATGGAATAAGTGATCGACTAGCCCCAAATACCATTAACAAAGGGGATGGCAAGCCGAAGGAGATGTGGATGGAGAGATACAAGGGATTTCACTAGTAGGAGAGATGTAAAGAGATGAAGGGTGCTTCTAAATAGTTGCTCTATCAAGAAAATTAAGAAGCCCAAATATTATGGGATGAAATAAAGGGCAATACATAGAGGAGGTGGGGATGGAAGGAGGAATGAAAGAAGAAGAAGGGAAATAATGACTAACGTGAGAAGAAACACATGATATTGTGATCTTCTGATGATCGGAGATGATTTTCTTCCCCAAAGAGAAGGGCAAAAACCAAGAAAGAAATCTTCTTGAACCCCCTCAAAAAAGAAAAGAATAGAAATAGCCCTAAAAGAGTGGTGAGATCTTTCTATCCGAAAAGAGGGGAGGGGGAGGGAACCTATTTAGAGACATCCCTTTCTCTCCCAACTAGAGCCGCGGAGAAGAAATCGTAGGCCCACCCCCACAAAGCAAACACACGAGAGTTGGCATCTTTCATTATAAGCATTCATGTCATTGACCACCTTGCTTGAACTATACCCTATATAATTAGTCACAAGCTATGTTTCTTACTAAAAATATATGCTCCAAGTTTTGATGCCTCTGAACAGAGAAATACGAATGTTAGTCAAACATTTAAGTGAACACATGGTCAACCAGTTGCCTATTATTAATTGTTTGTGATTCAACATATTGTGGATAATCTTAACCACAATATGTTTATATGTGAAAGTCAATCTGCTGACCTTAGCAAAGTCTAGCTACTTGTAGAAACCCAATTTATTAATTAAATAAATAAAATATAGTTAACTAAAAAAACTAAAGAATAAATGGGTTAAATTAAAACCCAATAAATAAAATAGATAATAGACAACTAATGGTCCATAATGAAGGTATTGGGCCAAAATAAGAGATTGAATAATAAGATAATAGGAAATTATTATAAATTTGGAATCTCCATTATCCTTTTAGATAAATTGGTCTAAATTAACTTAAATACACCAGATAATGATAAAAATTAGTGCTTAAGACCTAACCAAATTTGGAAAGCAAGTTTTTTAACCCAATTCAACTTTAATTAGAGATTAGAAGACTAGGAGATAGATATTAACTCAAAATTAAGAGAAGTTAGAGTTGTATTAGGAATTAAAAAGACAATATCTATAAATACACCCCAAATCCCTCTTGGCCAACCCTATTGTTGTTTGGAGAGTCTATGGGACGTGAAGGGAAGGCCATAGGAGGAGGAATTTGTGGAGAAGAGAAGCACTAAGTGTTCTTCAACAAGTTCTTCACGTTCTTACCCTAATTTCACAAGTTCGTCCAAAGATAGGCATTCTCCCAAACAAAACTTAATTAAATCTCTCTATAGGCAAATCTCCATGCTAGAAATATGATTCCTACATTTTCTTCAATTTTTATCATGCATATTGTGAGAATTTTACCCTTCAAGTTATGTATCTTCATGTACCCAACCCCTTGTTCTTCATCTCAAAGCATGTTCCATCCACATCCTCTTATCAAATTTCTTATTTCTACACGTTCCTGGGCATACATAGCTTTTTTCTTTTGTTAAACTAAAGGGCAAGCTTTGCCCATTTAATTAATATAACAGAGTTAAAAAAGTAGACGAAGGCCTAGTACAAACGGGTGACATTAGCTAAGAAGGAGAACATACAACATCTGTCTAAAACTTCGTAGATGACTTATCCTAGGAGTAAGTACGACAAAGAACACCCCAAGGATGTAGGCTTGATTGTCTTGCATAATGCTTCAGATCATCATCATATGTATCTTTGTGTGACGAGTCAAAAATTAATTTGGCTTTAGGCATAAACATAATTTCAGCTCTAGCGTGCTCTACAACAGAAGTAAGAATCAATCCTATTGCCTTAATATTATCTTGCATCACTTGAGCTATGGAGGTGGCGTTAGCTAGGGATCGGTGCATCGGACTGGGAGATCAAAGACACGATACCAACAAATGAATTCTAACACCTCCTTTTCGAATGGGATGAGTTGTGAATTTTGGACTACCAGATGAGGAGCTAGTAGCTTTCATAACCTTCGTATCAGTAGAAGGCAACATACTATTATCAACTTTATGTAATCCAATTGGTGACTGTTGCGGTGCCTCTTTGTAAGAATAAATCCATGTCATACAAATGTTTTGAGACTGTGAAATAGTCTGAGCCAAGTGCTCTGAAATACCATCACACATGGGCTTTAGTCCCAGCCCACATCCACCATCATGTTACACATCGCAATCATTATAATATTTAATGGGTTACGCTGGCATACCTCTACCGTGATTTCTATCAAAGAAATCTCTTTTGATTGTGCCAAGATATTCACCGTGATAGGCTCCTTGATCTTTCCAACTTCATCATGTGTATAAGATGTCAACGAATTATCCAAAATGGTTGTTGGGTATTGTGTCAGAGCAGCAGCAGCCTCTTCATCACCTTGAGCCTGGCTGTCAATAGCCATGCCATCGGCCTCATGAAACTCCTCTGCAAGGTGAAATCTTGGGTGGGGTGACTCCAGTGAAGGGCCAGTAGCCAACTCCCCATTACCAGAGCATAAGGTCTGCCATCATCATTTAGAACTGTTAGGGGATTTGTCGTAGCAACGACGGCCACTTTATCGCCCTGAGCTTGACCGCTAGTGGCCACACTACTAGCATCAAGGAGCTCGTCTTCAAGGCAAGAGCTAGGGTGGGGTGTCATCGATGAAGGCTCAGGAATACCAGTTGTGGGGGGTAATTCCTTGTTCGGTAGTGGGCCGAACGAACCTCTACTTGAGAATGAGAGAAAGAGGGAAGGAACTGTCGCCAATGCGGACGAAGGCCTGCAAAACTTAGAAAGCGTCAGGGGGGCCGATTAAAGAACTGGGGTGACCCTCCGATGCCTAAGTCAGGTCAGACTACAAGAGAGGAGGAAAGGGAAGGTTCCTTGTGTGTAGATTCGTGCATGGGCGAGTGTGTGGGAGAGATGTCTCGTACCTTTTCATGAAGGTTACCTGTTTCTTTTATAGGGGAGGGACCTGAAGGGTTCGGACACGTCCTTCTCCAATGATAACCGAAGGGACACGTCGGTTGAGTTCCCGAAGTGGGAGTTGTCTGTTTGAGATGCACGTTGGGATTCTACGCTGTTAATGCCCCAGATCGTAGAGTGGCGTGCCACGCCGTCACATTTAAGTGTTGTGGTAGGCGAAGGTCGCCTAGAGCTGCAGGCCATGGGGGTTCCGCGCAAAGACCATCGAGCCTACTCGGTGCTCGGCGAGGTTGTCCAGTGTTTGGCATGACTGTTCTATGCCCGATCGTTGAGTGTAGTTGTTCGGTGCTCGACATGGCTGTGCGGCATATGGTGCCCGGACACCATGGCTGCAGAGGGTTCGAACAGGAACCTCGTGGTCTACTCGATAGACCGTGCCTTGCTCGAGCAGAATGTGAGGTGCCCAGAGACTACCTTTGGGATCCTTAGACGCTTGATGGCTGAAGCATGTTCGGAAGCCATTGGCTGAACCCAAGGACACGTGGCTCGATGACCAAAGCCCATCTGCCTTGCTGGGTCGTGATGGGCCAATGGGCCTAGGAGGCTAGTAATGACCTCCACACCAGTTACTGTAGCAGAGACTCCGCCATCATCATTCAGTGAACCTGTTCATGTGGTGGGTCACCCTCATTGAGCCCCTAAACATCTCTTTCCTTCGGAATGTATCTAATCTTCCTACCAATACCCTATAGAGCCCAAGCTAATCCAAATCCATGATAGACGATCAATTATTAGTTCGAGTTCCACACAAGCATAGGTGGCAATAACATTTGTGATTTGGGATTTTCGAAGAGCAACTTGAAGGACCCGACCCACATTGCTTGCGATAGATCTAATACAAGCTTCATGAAAAAGATTAGGTTTAAGGGCGGGGAATTCTAGCCATACCAGAGCGATCAGGGGTTCTTTGACACATTCAAAATCCATCATCCACTTGAAGAACTTAAAAGAATAGTCCTTAACATATAGTTGTTCTCTCAAAAGTAGCCTTAAATAATCATCCTCGATGGCACAACGGATGAGCAAATGCTGAGTAGCAAGAGTTGCGATGATGAATTCCTTCACCATGCCCATCATTTGCTTCAAGAGCATCTTAACCTCCTAGAATGGTGGCCTTCCATAGGAGGTTTTAGCAACAAGCATAAACTGGAAGGCCTGCAAATTGAGCTCAAACTCATTAGGGAAGAAATACACTGCGAGTTCTCCAAGATCCCTGAAACGTGCACTACAAGAAATTGCGGATTTAGAGACTGAATTTGAGACCAAAAATTCTGGTCACTTTTTGTTCTCATATTCAGTCTCAAATTTGAAAAGTGACCAGAAATATTTAGTCACTAATCTTTGTATTTAGTGACTGAAATACTCCCTTTGATAATATCAGTCTCAGAACTGATGGTCTCATGGTCCAAGCACATATGGCAAACGCCTAATACCCCACTGGATAACAATATGGAAAAGAACCGAAGACCACCACTTCACATAAATGTTGAAAGCTGGGACCAGATGTCGTCGAGGAAATCATAGTAGGAAGAAGCATACCCACAACACCTCTCTCCAGGGAGGAGCTCAGTGGAGGCCGGATCAACTGAATGATTTAGATCGACAAAAAGGGCACAACGAAGAAGCCTACCTCTCTTGATTTTGAGACGTTTACTAAAGAGCTATTGGACGGCAACACATCAACGAGCATAGTCACAACCTACATGCACAGAGGTGTAGATCTTGTCCCAAACCAAAGGGGGAAAAGAGGCACCATCAATGAGAACTTCATAGGCATGATAGTCGTGGTAGAGATGAAGCTTGATATCACAACCAGTTGGCCACTGGAGATCCAAACAGGCACAGAGCAACCACATATGTGGCCATCAGAGATGCAAGCAGAGGTAGAGGAACCACGAACACGACATGAAACCTACATGGCTGAGATCCATACGAAGGAGAAATTGAAAATACAAGAACACAGCACAAATTAGAACACTAACTGTTACCTTGCCGGAGTCGGACCTCCGATCACCAGGGGGAAACCACTGACAGATCAGAAACGTAAACCTATGACGATCAAGGAAGACACTATCCATAGGAGACTAAAACCTCCTACAAATGTAGGAGAAGTAAAAATTATCCCCTACCTAATGGGAGGGGACAACCAGAGACGGGTTTTGGACAGGACGGTGACTCGACGGAGAAGCTAGGGCAACAAGGAGGTGAGAGGGAGAAAACGGTCTCCCGGAGCTATATATGTCACGTTCTGTCATTTAATATTTCCATAAATGCCGAGACGAGCGCAAAAAGTAAATCAAGAACAAGTTTATAATTTTTCCGAGCAGGAATTGCTCGGGGTCGTGACCTAAAATAAATGTATAAATTAACAGTTGTTCCTCAAAGTGGAGGTAATTACATGTTTCCCAAACTAAAATTTTAAGACCAGACATAACAAGTGTCATTCTCACAACATATAATTCCTGATGCCCCACCTTCTAGAACTAAGAAATACTTGAAAAAATAGTAGGCATGAGCAATCTTGCCTAGTAGGATTTATCCTCTAATAACAAGGAAATAGATATTGGAATCAAGGAAAATTTGTTGCATACGAGGATAAAAAATAGCAATGTTCAATAAAGGGAAGAATAATGCAAATCAAGATGTAAACTATGAACTATGCATGATTAAATCGATATATTAATAAACTAAACCAACATAATGAGTGTCAGGCATATATTGACCTTCCGTCATTATCAAATGTATAATCACTATCGAGCAGTCCACTGAACATCTATTGGTAACAGTGCAAACCAGTTGAGTCATGCTGATGGGAAACAATAACATATAATAGAATATCCATCAATCAACCATTGGCAGTGTTCGATGCCAAGACACTAGAACAGTAGTCCTATATCATTCCGTATGACCAATAAATGAATTTGGGTGCTCCTCTCAAGGATTGGACCCACCCCTACTTGCACAGGCATCTTTTTTTTTTTTTAATAAAACACCTCTAATGGGTCGGCGACTAGGAGAGTGCACCCCCTCCCAAGGGGAGGAAGTGTTCTCACTCCACTAGGCGAATGCACAGGCATCTTGATCTAGTAGAGTTCGAAGACTCGAATAGTAAGTAAACATTCATTATTGTTATGTTTCTAGACAATTATGCAGCACTTTAGAGTTTCAAGGATAAAGCACATGTACAATATTGTGTATCATAAGGATTACAATATAGTTGGAAATGATTAGAAGTTGAAGTATCGGAACTGCCAGTTAAAACTAGTGTATCCGGTCGAAATTTAGAATCTAAAAGCACTCTAGGTTATTTAGTTGTAATATAGAAATTAAATAGAGTTTTCAGATACCAAATTAATCGTGGGATTGTGGCTGAGCTTACTAGACTTAATTTTTGGTCATACTGGATAAAGTTGGCTTGAAATAGTTATTCAGAAGCTAAAACAATTGTAGTAACGGTGGTATTTGGTATCAAGTTGGTATAGTCACTTTAAAACCCAAGAAAATGAAACATCCAACTTGATCTCAAAGTTTAGAATCTTATCTCCGAATTAAGTTTGGGAGTAGGTTACTTGCTCAAGAGAGCAACAAGTGTTGATATATGAACAACGGACGTTGACATTTGGACAATAGATGCTAACACACTAACAACAAGCGTTGACATATGAACAACAGTTGCTGCATATAAACAATAGGTGTTGTCATATGAATATCAGATGTTGACACACTGAACAACATGTGTTGACACTTGGACAATAGATGCTAACACATGAACAACAAGTGTTGTCACACGAACAATAAGTGCTGACATATGAACAACATGTGTTGACATATGAACATCAGATGTTGACACATTGAACAACATGTGTTGACATGTGAATAACGAGTGTTGACAAAAGGTCAATAAGTGTTGACATACGAACAATAGACATGTGAACTGATAACATGCTTTTGGATGCTAAATATGTTCAGTCTTTCAATCTTTATTGAATAATCAGTGGAAGAATGTATTACGGAAATCTCAAGGTAAAGTATAATAATCTGGCCAAGAATCAGTTAAATAGACAGAATCGACCTGTTAGAGGTAGGTATTGCCACACTGGGGTCTGAGTGTTGGCCTGTTAAAGAGGGTAGGTTGACCTGCTGAAAGTATAAGTCGACCACAGGGATGTGTGTCGACCTACTCACTAGATGCGATGACAAGCTGGGTTTGTATGAGAATCGGTCGTCCGAACAGGAGGAATCGACCGATTGGAAAAACCAAATCAATCGACTGGATAGGAAAAATTGGTCGACTGACCTAGATAGTAGCTTGGTCCTGGATGTGATGAAGGATCGGTCGACCGAAATGACAAAATCGGTCGACTGATCAAAACTCGGTCGACTGGCCCCAAACCAGTCGAATTGGTTCTAGCTATAAGGGGGGTGTCAGTCGACGGATTTACAAAATCGGTCGATGGTTCAAACTAGTCAACTTGGTTCTTACTGTAAGGGTTGAAATAGAGAGAGAATCTGTAATATCCAAAATGTTCGGATCATAGTTGATCGGGTTAAGGCCAGTGTGAGGCCCATTGGTTGAGTTGGTGTGTGTATGTGTGTGTTTATAGCTGTGTGTAGCAAGGAGTGAGGCTGGAGGGTTGGGAATCCCAGCCCAAACAGATCTCTGGCAGGTTCATTAAAACGCAACCAAGGCAGACGTCACGATTCTTCATGAACGCGACGACCTACTACGTCACGATTTAAGACCGCCTTTAGGGTATATTTCTGCATACGTGACGTGTGTCACATGCGGGGCGTCAAGGGTTTAATTGCGATGGCGGGGTATGTCGCGTTTATAACGTGATAGCCCAATACATTGTGATTCTACTTCTGTGTGTTTTGGGCTTCTTCCCTTGGCCGAACAGTGCAATTGCACTACTCAACTGAAGGGGAGGTTGCTAGGGTTTTACTGATGATTTTGGTATTCTTCATGTCCGTTCGGCGTGATTCCGGTGCGAGGAGGTGCTTCGAAGCGCGGGGAACGTCTGGGAAATGTTGGTTTTGCATTTCACTTGTTGGTAGGGGACTTTTCCTTGTTTTATCCTCTTCCAGATTGTCTGGACCATATCGTATATTTGACATGTAGAGTTTGCATAATGGTTATGCTTTGTAGTACCATGCGTATAGTAGGGTACTGTGTGAATGGTTATTTACAACTTTTACAACATGTATAAGTGGTTTGTGTGATTTTCGGAATGAAGGTGTAGGTTTTTGTTCTTCAGACTGAAAGGCGACGGAACCAGATGTTGTGTTTCAGGTCTGAAGGCGACAGGTAATCCGTCGCAATTTAAGATCATATTGGCGACCACTGTGTCAGACGCATTTCAGATTGTGGCCACCGAGCTCTGGGATTTTGTGGAGAGTCCATCTGCTTTCTGTTGTGTACTGCTTGGGCAGTGTTGGTTATGCAATGTAGGGTATGCCGGGTTGTGTTGGTTTATATTGTGATTGGAAACATCGAGTTTTCTTGGTTATGTGTGCATAGAAAGTTGGGTTGTTAACTCCATCTGTGGTTACCTCTCAAGTCGAATACCCCAGGTTCATTGTGAGCCAAGCACTGGGTGCTCAGGGTTTGTCCCGGTATAGTGTGACAAGGTTTGTGTCGTCTTCCTGAAAATCCTCACTCCTGAGTTTGAGTTGTACGTCCGGTTGAAGGAAAGATGACAATGGGTAGCGACTTGTGTTTGTGAGTGTGCAGTCGCTTGTAGCGCACTCATGGTTGGGGGACAGACACCAGTAGACGTACTGGTCCCTAGCTAGTCCTATTTCCAGTGCCTCACTTTAGGGAGCTCGGGCCGGAGTCCCTAAAGGTGCCAGGCTTGGGCCTACAGTTGTGTGGTCTGCAGGAGTGGTGTTGGTTGGTCTCCACAGTTCTTGCCTTGTTGAGGTGGAGCAGCAGATGGACCTTTCGTCAGTGGCTGCGAGACTGAGAGGCTTGTGTGGTTTGTCCGGTCTATGGCTGGTGTCGCGAACTAGTTGTCATGACTCGTGTGCGGCATGCCTTCTTTAGCTTGTACACTGGAACGAGTGTTGTGTTTATTTATTAAAGGCTGTAATATGAATGTAATTGGAATGGTTTAATTATCTGCAGCAGTAGTACCATGTTTAGATAATGTTACATGTTATTTAATGCATGCTTAATATTATTGTGGATTGATCGGCTTTGGGGGAGTTACCCTATTGAGCCAATGACTTGTGAGGCTCACCTTCTTCTTCGAGGTGAAGGAGAGCAGGAGGGTTCCTGTCCTCCTCTAATTCGGGACAGCATCGCAGCGGAGTCGGGCCTACGCCACTAACAAAGTAAATTTCTTGTTGTGCCTTAGGAGTTTATCCTTGGCAGTTGTACTTTGTACTTTACTTTAGTTCGGAACTGGATATGTACATTCCTTGTGGATATATGTGAGATGTGGTCTCTTGTGTGTTCAGCATGTTCTTTTATATTCCACAGACATGTGGGTGTGTTGATATTCTTGCGAGGCTTTGGCGATTCGCGGGAGACGGAGTCGGGTCAAGCTCGTTATGGGTTAACGGGTTTGGACGATGAGGATCGTCACAGAATCGGTCGACCGAAATGTCCAGGTCAGTCGGCTACTTCCGGTAAAACTGTAATCATAAAACTTGAATCGCATGGTCTAATCATGTAACGTCGCGACTTTTCGGAATGTAATTTATGGTTTGATGGTCAGCGTATGGCCAGTAGTGGTGTTTTTTAGGGTTTGTGTAGGTTGTGTGGGGTTGGAGGCCTAGAACTCGGGCCAAACCAACCTCTATTATGCATTTCATAAACGCAACCAACACAGGCGTCACGTTTATGAAAAACATGACTAACTACTCTATCACGATTCAAACGCCATTTTCCAGGGTGCGCATCTGCATGTGTGCCATGTGGTGCATGCAGGAGCGTCGCAGTCAAAATGCGACGGGGGGTACGTCGCGATTTAAACGCAACGGCTCGATACGTTGTGATTTAGACTGTTATTATGTTTCAAGCAAACCATGGCCAAACAGTGTAGGAAGCACTGTTTGGCTGAAGGAGGGGTTAATGTGGATTTTCGGGTGATCGGTGTTCTCGGTGAGCAGATTGGCATGTCTCCGGAACGAGGAGGTTGCTCGGAGCATGGGAAATGCCAGAATAACGCCGTTTTACGTGTTCTTTGTGATTCTTGTGTGGTAGGGGGAGTCTTCTCCTTTTTGATTCAAGCAGATCATGTTTAATGTATTTAATGCATGGAAGGGGTTAAGGGGAGTAGTATGCATGTGTAGGCGTTTATCTGAATGCAAATATCATGTATTGGGGGTGTATGGGGTGGTTTGTGAGGTTTTTGAATGGGGTTCTGGGGCAGGGTTACGCAGATGAAAGGCAACTAAACCAGTCATCATGTTTTTGAACCGATGATGACTTATCCGTTCGCAATTCAGTCTGTATCACAACTGTGTTCCCCATCGCGATTTGGCCTCTAAATAGCGACACCTGTGTTCGTCGCGATTTAGAAGGCAGCCACCCAAACCTGGCGTGTCTGCATGGTGCTATGAGTTGCCTTTAGTTATAGGTCTATGTGACTGGTAGTTTGTGTGTTATGGGTTGCAAGCGGTGCATTAGCACTTGTTGTGATCGGAAATGCCGACTTGCTGGGTATGTGTGCATGAAAAGTTGGGTATGTGATGCCTACGGGTGCTTCTCGAGTCGGGTACCCCGGTTCTCTGTGAGCAGAACATTGTGCTCAGGGTTTGTCTTGGTACTTGTGTACCGACAAGGTCTG
>JACBKR010004353.1:0-24401 GCA_014218235.1 Colocasia esculenta | reverse complement strand
TACGGCTAGAGAGTCGTTACGGGTTCTAAAGAAATCGTTACGAGGTCTAAAGAAATCGTTACGACAGTCAAGTCGTTACAGGTTCTAAAGAAATCGTTGCGATGTCTTAAAGAATCGTTGCGATATCGATTTGTTTGAATTTTCCGGTCAAAGAGGAATCGTTCTGCTTATCAAAGAAGTCGATACCAAGACTTGGATAGAAATGAGTTGAGACTTACCTGAATTGTCTTGAACTTTCATTTTTCTTTTATTTCCTGTTCTCAAGGCTCAAGTAATCCATTAGTACTATTTTGTTATCATCAAAATAATATATAAATAAATGAAATATTTATTATGGGGACAGTTTGGTCATCAAATCTGATTTAGTGCAAGCCCTTTTCCTTAACCAGACGAACTCCATCCGCCATCACACGAACCTCAGCAAGCAGACTATTGCCATCCCCATAAAAATGAGAGAAAGCCAGAACAACAGAACCAGCAGAATTTCTAAACAACTCCCCCTCCCCCACAAGGACCCGGATTACCTTTAGAAGCACCATCAACATTCAGAAGATAGCCATTTGACGAGGGATCCAAGAGACCATTTTGCACATGGTGACAGAAGATTGAACCATAAAACCAAAGTAGTTGAGCACCGCCAATTGATGAGGAGTAGCTGCTTCTTTGAAAATCTTCTTGTCAATAGCTATAGTAACCATTGCGTGGATATTATGTTTGAGGACGTTAGGAGAATATCCGGCCGTTCAAACTTCATTTTACATCTAATCTTCCAAATCTCCCAGATAAGAAGGATGGAACTTAAATATAGAGATAAAACCAAAAGGGTTATTAGTGTTAGTGTCTCTGATAATATCCCACAGACGAATAGAAAATTTTGTATGAATACCCATACACCATTCTGCAGGAGGGGAGTGATCCAAGACCATAAATCTTTAGCAATGTCACTATGTAAAAATAAGTGATTGAGGTCCTCAAGCTGGGGAGACCTACAACCCAGCATCTGGAAGGGAGAGGAATACCACATTCAGCAATGCAATGATCAACAGGTACCGCTCTGTGAAGAAGCAACCAAGCAAACAGGGAGGCACGCCTACTAAAACATTGGTGCCATATGCGAAGAAGTGGCGGCCTTCTGATACCATAAGTCTGATCAACTCATAGGCACTTTTAATGCTAAATTTACCAGAGGAAGTTGCATCCCAAAACAGGAAAGTCCTCAAAAGATGCAAGGAGAACTTCTTGAAATCCTCAAGAATATAACTACGAAGAGGATGATGATGATCAAGGAAACATCTCGGACAGTAGGAGAGACCACCTCCTGGATGAAATGGGTAAGAGTTCTCTAAGAGGACGATCCCCATACCAAGTATCATCCAAGAAACTGATTTTACTGCCATCACCCAGCACCCATCTAGTATGTTGTTTAAAAATGTCATAAGCACACTGAAAAAAAGCTTCTTAGATATACCATGAGGATGAGAAATGAGATAACCATTCTTTAAGTACCTTTGTCTAGCATAGATCGCCCATAAAGAGGAACCATGGAAAACTCCAAAGAATTTTGATGACCATAGATAACTGAACATGATAAAGACTTCTGACGCTAAGACCCCCTTCAGAACTAGTTTTTGAATGATAGTCCAAGTCACCCAGTGACGACGCCTATCACCATGTGAACCAGCCCAAAAAAAACCAGCACAAAGGCGCTCAATACAGAAGGACTGTCTTCGGGATAGCTGAAGCTGTTGCAAGATAAACCGGCATAGAAGAAAGTACCGAATTAATCAGAGTAAGCCTACCGGCCTGGACAAGAATCTAGATTTCCAAGATTCGATTCTAGCATGATTCTGTCCATCAAGGACTTGTAATCCACAAGCTGTTCTGCCCTGCTTCAAAGGCACACCAAGGTAACTCATAATACCTCTTTGCCGATGGAACCCAGTAATGCGATTAATTTTAGAAGCAAGCTGAGTGGGAGCCGCTTTAACCATAAGGAAGAGCTCTTAGCATGATTAATCTTTTGACCAGAGGAGTCTTCATAACTATTAACAAACTTAATAATTTTCCTGATATTGAGGGTCTGACCATTTAGCAAAAGAAGGGCATCATCGGCATAAAGGAGATGAGACATAGCCCTGCACTCTTTAGGCCCCGAATAAGGATGATCTCCCTATTATCCAAAAGCATGCGAAGCCCCCTGCTCAAAGTTTCCTCCATAATAATGAATAAAGAAGGCGCCAAAGGATCACCTTATTCTATTCATAGAATATAGGAAATCATAACTTGTTCAAACCTTTTTTTGCACCGAGTCTTCCAGATTTCCCAAACAATAAGCATAGAGCAGTAAATAGTAACAAAACCATGAGGATTATAGGGGCTGCATGACTTTAAAATAGCCCAAAGACGGATAGAAATGTTATCCTAAAACCATGGCCAGCAACCAGAAGGGGGGAAACCCAGTGCCAAAGTGGTTTGCAAGATCACTATTAAGAAAAAGATGGTTCAAGTCTTCAACTTGGGGCTCCTACAGCAGCTGCAACGAGAAGGTAATGTAATTCCACACTCGGCTATACATGCATCCACAGGAACCACTCTATGAAGCAAATGCCAACAAAACTGGAGGCGCGTCTGCTGAATAAATTATGCCAGATACGAAGAAGAGGTGTACGTAGAACACCACGACTTCGGACCAGATCATAGGCACTTTTGAGAGAAAAAACTCCATTCTGAGAAGGGCCTTACACAGATGTCTGCATTAGGAGAGAGCTTCAGCTGATTTAAATTCACATCAATGAGAGAACGAAGATGGTGGCTGTTAGAAGAAGGACCTCCTGGACAGTGGGAGACCGGATCTGCAAAAGGGATGGATAAAGAATGCCGAAGAGGGAGTTGACCAACCCAAGCATCATCCAAAAACTAATACTAGCACCATTACCCAAGATCCATCTGGATTTTTGTTGAACAATTTCATGCGCAGCAAAAAATTTCTTGGATATACCATGAGGATGCCTAGTGAGCTGACCATCTTTAAAGAGTCGATTCTTGGCATAAGAAACCCACAGAGATGATCCATGATAAATTCCAAATGAGCTTGATGACCATAGAGAACTGAACATGCCACAAACTACGAACTCCATTAAGCAAGTTAGTTTAGTTACAAAATAAAAAATCTTAGGTTTGGGGGTTCAAAATTAGAAATACTAATCTGATTGACCTGGTTGGTTCTAGCACAGTCGGGGCGATGAGTATGACTCGTGAAAACTAACGAAGTTCAAATCGGACTCCCGATTTGAGTTCGGCGCTCAAATTCACATTAAGTAAATTAGTTTAGTTTAAAATTAAATAACTTAGGTTTGAGGGTCCAAAGTTAGAAATACTAATCCGATCGGCCTATGTTTGTTCCAGCACGGTCGGGGCAATGAGGTGACTTGTGGACACTGACAAAGTTCAAATCGGGCTCCTAGTTTGAGCTTAGTACTCAAATCACATTAAGCAAGTTAGTTTAATTAAAAGAAAAAATATAGGTTGAGAGTCCAAAATTAGAAATACTAATATGATCGGCTCTCAGTTGGTTCTAGCACGGCCGGGCGATAAATGTGACTTGTGAACTGACAGAGTTCAAATTGGACTCCCTGTTTTATTTTGGGGTCTAAATTTATATTCATCAAATTAGTTTAATTTAAAAGTGAGTGAATTATATAAAAATTTAAACTCTAAAAAATAAATAATTTATTTCTTATAGTATTTAATTTTAATTTATTATTCTTATATGTCTATTATACGTTCCTTCATCAAGTGGCGTCGGAGGAGAGGAGGACGAGGAGGATGCAGAGGATCCATGATTTTCTTTTCATTGTTATGGACATTTTATGTATTGTTATGAACATTTTATGGACACTTTATATATTATTATGTGGACATTTATGGACATTTTATCTATTAATATTGTCGACAATTTATGGACATTTTATGTATTATTGTGGATAATTTTATTTATTATGTATGTAAATAGGTTATTTAAAAAAATAAATATATATTTTTAAAAAACTAAAAAGATAGAGACTGATTAGCGAGTAATTTTTCGATCACAAAATCAGTCACAATATAGTGAACAAATTTGTGACTAAAATAATCGGTCGCTAAGTCAGCATTTAGCGACCGAAAGCTTTCGGTCACTATTTCAATCACAATAAATGACCGAAGTTGTGACAAAAAGATCGGTCGCTAAAAGTGACCAAAATTTTTCGTCATTATTTTATGACCAAAATAGTGACTGAAAACTTTTGATCGTTGTTATCGCTTTAGAGACCAAATAGACACTAAATCGTTACGGTCTCTAATCTGCCATCAAATAGCGACCGAAAAAATTCGGTCAAAATATTGTGACCAATGATTCTTCACCGACATTTTCAATCACTATATTCTTAATTAGTGACCGAATTGTGATCGAAATTCAGTCTCTATCTACGTTTTTTCGTGTGGTGAAATATTTAGATATATCAACAATATAATTTATAAATATAATATGTAGTGTTGGAAATATATGTATATATCTTGAATCTGTCATATATATTATTTTTTAATATTAAATATAGATATATATAGGCTATATATATGTACATTTTCTTGGTTTAGGGATCCACATGCGTTGAAATTCTAATATTTTTGTTGGTGGTTGGCAGGGCAGGGAGAGAGAATAGGAAAAGTCTTGATGGGTTCGTAGATAAAAATATAAGAATAGAATGGTTCGAAGATATGAAAAATCTACGAGGTTCTCGGGAAAAGATAAGAATAGAAAATTATTTTTATGAACTCTTCAAATCACCACTAAATGTTTCTATCTTTTTCTTTACATATTTTTTCAACTCATCCACAAGCCCGATTGAGATCCTTGCACCACAATCTTACACTATTCTTTTACACTACAACTCTTAAAAAATAATTAAAAATTTTAAAAATATATATATTTTACTATTATAAAAGAGTATGATTTTATTAAAATTTTATTGGGAATGGGTAAACCTTAAGACTATGTTTTGTATTGGATAGACTAACCTCACTCTATCACCCGTCTATTCCAAATATCAAACATAGAAAAAATGAGTCAACCTTGGGAATGACTCATTCCATTAAAGTTTACTCACTCCCAATAAAATTAAATAAAATCCACTCTTCTCATAATAGTAAAAAGGTTTATATCTTATTTTTAAAAATTATGGCGTAAGAAAATGGTAATGAAGATCCGAGTTCCCACAATAAAATCCACTCTCGAGATTAATTAATGATCTAAAACATGCTTTGACCAGATCCAACATGAAGTAGACTAACAGCAAAAAAAAAAAAACATTTGCTTGTCTTCGTCCACGACACCTTGGTGAGACCAAAACCTGACGCCGTGACGACTCAGTGCCCCAGATTAAAAGTCGTCCCTTCGACGAACCCGCGTATGCGGATGCGCTGCTGCGACCCGGGGGGTGAGCGAACGACTGATCCGACCATTTCAATTCAAAGTCTGCATATATGCAGGGCTTCTCTGTCGTCTCTTCCTTAACAGCTCCTTCAAAACTTTCAACCCCCCAACCTCTAACCTGCTATCTATATATATATATATATAAATCCTCCCCTCCCTCCTGTTCTCTTCCATCTCACCGACCGGACGTAACCCGCAGTACTAATCTGCTGATACTCAAAGGACAGCCGGAGTTCGGCAAATATATCCTTTCTACTCCGGGAAAACTTTGAAGTTTGAAGCTCACAGACGCCACCCCCGTCCCTTGGAAGGTGCAAGCAGCTAGCTAGGCTGTGCTTCGACGTACGCCATGGCATCCGGCGCGAGGAGGGGTTTCGCGACGGCGGCTGCCATAATTCTGTGCATGGTGGTGGTGTTGCTGAGCGTGCCGCCCGCCGCGGAGGCGAGAGTTCTTGGCGCGGGGTGGGGTTCGAAGAGCAGCTACTTTGATACGTTGTTGGAGCTCCTGCCCAAGGGCGGCTCATCGTCGGGGCCTTCGGGTGCACCTTGGGGTCCTACCGGAATGGCGGGCGCTGCTAAGCGCGGACAGGCTTCTTGGACGGTGGGAGACGTCCCTCCGGCTGGCCAAACCCCGGTCCTGATGAGATGAACTTGCCCAACAAAATATGTGGAAGTTCTGCATGTTTCTGGTCTAACATGATTCTTAATTTCTTCTAGCCAAATAATTATGTATCCCTTTTCTTTAGCCTAACACATGATACTTTTTAAGTTCATTTTTTCGCGCCAAGGCGCCACTCGCACATGGAAGGTCGAAGTTGCTCGCCAGCTTAATTTGCGAGTGTCCACTCTCGGTACTCGTTGAATGTACTGATCAAATTAACAATACAAAGACACGTATTATCTCCTTTTACAAAGGCTCAGCTGTCCCGCGATGTTGAAAGACCAGTCTCCCTTATATCGAACGAACTTGGAGCATGTGTACGTACAAATTTACCATTCGCTTTCTTATAATGTAGTGTGAAAGGATGCCATGCATCTGAAAGAGATTAATAATTACGGACCCTGTTTCACCGAAAGCAACAGAATTCACTGTATTTCACTACGTCCTTCTTTGATTATTGCATGTAGATTGTCGAGTAAAAGCTCGTACTATTTGGGTACTGCGTCATGATAAAATCTACGATCGATGAATCCGATTGCATATGGTGTAAGTTCATATATATGCGTATATTAACTGGTCGTTTATGCACGCAACATATATAGTACTTGAATGAGTACCAAGTTTCCTTTTCTTTTGGATACGTGTATGAGTGCGAAGCCTCTTCGTGCTACTCTTATCACCGTGCGTACGTGTACATCAGAATTTTAGTTTTAGCCCAAATTAACTTTTAACTATATGTAAAAAACCAAAAATATCTTTAATTTCTCCTAAACTCTCCACCTTCCTCCAGTTAAAAGACAAAACTTCTATGAATTATTTATACCTAAGTATTTACTTTTATGAAAGAGATCAATCCGAAAGATTGCTTAAATATGGTAAGAATCAATCCCAAGTTATAATATTACCATTACTTTTCCTAATTTTCTTCATACACGTCTTTCTCTATTTTGAGCCATATACTCTTATATATTGGAGAATATTGTTCATAGAATACAACAATAAAATTTTCCAAAATATATTGTGTGTATTAACGCTTACATACTGTTGGGGCTCATCTAGGGTGGCATTTTTTTTTAAGCAAAAGGAGCACAGGACAGTGAGCTAGCTAAGGGCGCACTCCCCCAGCAGAGGAGAACGTTACTCACTCCCTAGCCATGTCCTGTGCCTAGATATTATATATAATGAAGATGAAAAGTACAAATACAGTGGGGCAAACCCCTGAAAAAAACAGAAATTAAACTAGTCTACGGTGGCATTTTATTCGTCGGCCAAGTGTTGAACATATTAGATCAATTCGACCAGGGCGGACCACCCCCTCCCCCCCTTTTTTTTTTCTCTCTCTCTCTCTTCTCCTGTTTTCTTAAACAACCCCCCCTCCCCCAACTTTTTTTTTTTATTCAGATGGCCGGGGGCTTGGCGAGTGTGCACCACAGATATCCCCCGCGGTGGGCTGCCCGCGGCGTGCACGGGGCGTCCGCGGTGTACCCGCGAACGTTTTGTATATACTATAATATATACACCCTTCTCGTACATAAAAAATTATAGAGTATTCATACTACATTCATATTTGGATATATAACCTTACAAATATCAACAATTATGCATAAAATACCATATAAGAAATATTTTTGCACAAACTTTATTTATTTATTTATAAGAAGGGAGCAGAGAAAGAAAATAGCGAAGGAAAAACTCAAAGACTCATAATGAAATCTTTTGCAAGAAACGATAGAGAGGCGTAAACAACCCCCATGTTTCCCTCCATTCACTTATAGGAGGTAAAGAGCAATGAATTCAAAGCTCACATTGGCGGTTCACCAGCTTGAGGATCTAGCTTGGGTCGCTTTGTGTCTGCCCCGCCATCAGGGGCGGGAGCCTCAAAGAAGCTCTGGAGACATCGCCAAAGACCACATGTCTCATCATAGTCTACCCAGCATTTCATGCAAAGGGAAATGTTGGGCCGTCCCTTCTACTCTCAAGTGCTCCGGTCACTTCCGAGCAGACTTGAGAGCGTGAGGGGTAATTGTGGAGGCCATTTTTTGGCTCCTAGGCCCGCGGACCCATCACGGCCTGTCAAGGGCCTAGAACGATGGTTGTTCAGCCACACGTCCTCGGATGCGTCAAAGGCTCTCGAGCACGCCTCACCTAACACTTAGGCACGAGAGACGTTGGGTTGCTTCCAAGTAGCTCCGAGCAGGGTAGGACTACCGAGCATAGGCTGCTCGATAGGTGGCCCTAGAGCTCCACCAAATAGCTCCCAAGGCGTCTATTTGGCTCCTTCGGTTGAAAACTGATCATTCGCCCCGCTTGGCCTACCAACGGCCTTTAACTATCTTCAAAGTTGTGTGGTCCATGACTTGGGTAGTTACCGCACCGGCACCTTGAGGGATGCCACCAACATTAAACGCTTCTTATTCCAAAACTTCCAACAAGCGTCTCCAAGCAACGCCAACTATCGGGGATGTTTCAACTCCCTACGGGCCTCTTACCTATATAAGGGACCAATCCTTCATGCAAAGGTACATGCAACTCCACCCTCACAATCAGGTGTAAGAGAGGGGGTGGAGATGGAGCAGAGGGCGGAGGTGGATGGGTCTCACAGGATGGTAGAGAGGGAAGACACAAGAGAGGGCACAAGAAATTTGGCGACAAAACGAAGTAAAGGTCGAATATAACGACAGTAGAAGGGGGAAACGACACATGTGAAAGAGCACTGAAATCTGGAAGGAAATGGGGATTAGGGGAAGCCGAGGACAACAAATGGAAAGTAGATGCAAAAACAAAGGTGGAGAAGGAAGGTAGAGATCACAGACAAGTAGGAAATTTGAGAAAGGGAAGGGGGACGAGTGGGGGGAGAGCTTGATGGCAGCACTCCCCCACCACCTCGGAGTCTACCGGATGTTGGCGACGGGACGCTGGATGGCTGAGGGCGAAAGCTCACAACAAAATCGACGAGAAAACCACCAGAGAAACATGATTCCGTTCGCCAAGCTCCTCTAGGGTTTCCCCTGGGGAGCCTGGCGACGAGAGCTGCATACTGCTTCAGTTGAGTGCAAGTTGCAACCCCAGTTTGCATGGTACATAAAAATTATAGACTTATTCTTATTACATTCATATTGCATATATATATTTTACAAATATCAACAATTATGCATAAAATACCGTATAAAAAATATTTGTGCACGAACTTTATTGTTTACTTAGTAAAAGAAACGAGTGTTTAATGATCTTTTGCAAAATTTGATATTCTTAATGATGCCAGCATAAATATGAGCTCGATACTGATAAATCTGTAAGAATTTGGGATATAACGGTAGTGTACCTGCACATAACTATTTTTTATCTGTTTTATTAAGTTCATTTGCCTAAAAACTCACTTCACCATGCCACTTACCTGCTCAGCACGTGATCAAATGGCACGGTGGAAATGGCCCCTACAGAATGGTGATCCCTTGCTGGGGATATGGAACTGGAACTTGGAGCGAGTTTAACCAATGAAGCTTAGAACTCGGATAGTCAAAGATGACTTTGCATCAAGAGAGGTTTATAGAGAACCAGCTGGTACATCACTTTCAAAAGTCATGTTCAACTTTGGTAGCAGGGCTATATTTGATAGTAGTTGAAAAAATCAATAAAAAGTAAAGATTAATTATCCGACAAGTCAAGCACTTTCGACTTATTAAAGACATGATTTTTTTTTAATTGTAGCAAAGTACACGTGACGAGATAGAGAACCAAGTACACATCACTTTCAAAAGTCACGTTCAACTTTGGTAGCAGGTCTATATTTTGATAGTAGTTCAAAAAACCAATAAAAAGTAAGAATTAATTAACCAAGTACATCACTTTCAAAAGTCAGGTTTAACAATGCCTCGTCGTCGCTTGCAGGAGGAAGGCAGACTTGTTCATCGCTTACAGTGCAAAACATGGCGACACGATCAAAACATATATAGATCTGTGACCGTCCAGGGTTCTCGTGTTCCAACTTGGCCTGCGCCCTTGAAAACTACGACTCTTCGTACAATGTGGTTCAGGGAAAACCCGCATGCATGCAGCAAGAACTGCTGGGCAGCAGCCGCAAACGAAGATAGAATCAGAGCTGCGTGGGGCTTGGCGTACACGATCTGGCGCCGCTGGAATCAGGAACAATATGCGTTCAGCAGAAGAATTGTAGTATCATGAGACGTTCCATGCAAAGCCGGAAGATGGGAAGAAGAGAAGGGAGTAGGCCAGGGTTTTACCCCGTCGGACGCTTCTTTTTCTACGGTTGACGTGAACGAAAGACAGTACATTCCCAGATGGACCAGAACAATAAGTTGATGCAGCTCCCTGGTCCAACACAGGAAATCGAATGCCGTGCCCACACGTCGTAGCCGAGAGAGAGAGAGAGGAGAGAGAGAGAGAGATGTCGTGATCAGATCAAAGCAGAACACCATTCTTCACAAGCTGCGCTATCTTAGGCTAACATGCATGTGTCCTTGCACCATCAGATCAAATCGAACATGATCGGACCATATCTAGAGAAACTAGTCTGGTCCGATTCACGGTTCGGCCAGCCATGTACCTGATGCTTAATTGATGTAATAAGGGTATATATACAAAGGTTAATCTTTAATTGGCCATTGTAGGCGATTTGTTAACAAGGATATTGATGCCGGTCGTTGTCAACCGACGAGTCTGCCCGACGAGTCAGGGGTTCAATAAGCAAGTCGAGCCAACGAGCCAACAGCTAGGTTGTCAGACGTCGTCCTCATGGGTAAACCAATCACTGCCAAGAACCATTTCAGCCTAGCACTACATCCGGGCGCTCCTGGCTGGCGCCAGGTCACACTTACCCAAGGTGCAGACGAGCCCCGTAAATCACGACTCCCCAGCTGACCCGTATCCGCTTTGGGCAGGCGGCTGTCGAGGCGAGACTCCCTGTGCCAGCTGGCGAGGGTTCCCTAAATAGGGCCCTTGCCTTGCGGCGGCTCGTCCGCCCCCATCCCTTTCCATCCAAAGGACCAGGCCCTTATAAAAAGGCGAAGGTGCCCACGAAGAAGAGGTACGCTATCATAGCACAAAATTCTCTCTCTTCTCTCTCTTTACAACCTTACTGACTTGATCGTCGGAGTGTCCGACCGCCGAGGAGTCTCGGTGGTTCTTTGCAGGTCGGGTTCTCTTCTCCGACGACAGCGCGGCGCGGCCAATCCCTCGGGGCCCACCCAGCTCGGCTCCGGCCGACGATTCTTGCTGATTTTCCAGCAACATTGGCGCCGTCTGTGGGAACCGATACAAAAGGCTTATCCCAATGGCACCCAAGGGAAAGGCTGCAGCTCGCCCGTTGGAGGAGGAAGGTCGCCTCGTCAATGTCGTGGAAGAAGTAGCAGGGGGAGCATCTGGCGCAGGGGAACAAGATTCGACAACCCTGTCGCGGCTCGATCGTGTCGAACAGACGCTGGAAACCTTCAACAGATACTAATGAGGATGGAGCAAAACCAGCGAGCTCATCCTGCACAAGGGGAGGGCTCAGTTCGTCAGGTAGAGAAGATCCAGGGTGATCAGGATGATGCAGAGGCGCCCAACCGGTAGCGCGCGCGCCTCCTGCGATGTCAGCAAGTCATGCCGGCGCAGCCCCGACGAAGGTCGGGACCGGCGCCAGCTGCAAACCAGGCCGACAATGTCCTTCCCGTCACGCCGGTGGCAGCCGTAGGGAGTGCGGCCAGGGCCGACCTTGCCGACCGCTTCACGGCGGAATCCGCTCCGATCAACATCAGCGAATCTCCATTCGACCCGCGATGGAAGGACGACCTGCGGGAATGAACAGGAAGATAGAAGCTCTGCAGCTCGGCACTCGCGCCCCGTCCGTGGCGACGCTCCTCACTTCCTCACCATTCATAGAAGAAATAACGTCGGCCCCGTTCCACCGAAGTTCCAGCTGCCAAAATTCCGACGCTACAATGGGACCACCAACCCAGTCCACCACCTCGGCATTCCAAGGACAGGTGGAAATGATGAATGTAACTGACGCTCTGAAATGCAGGGCTTTCATGTCCACTCTGGATGACGCAGCTCTACAGTGGTTCAAGGCGCTCCCCGCTCGATCGGTCTCGGGCTTCTCCGACCTGGCCCAGAGGTTCCTCGACCACTTCTTTAACACGGTGCAACATTCGTTGTGCACCGACGACCTATGGCTGGTGTCCCAGAAAGAGAACGAGATGTTTCGAGACTACGCGAAGCGCTTCCAGATCGAGGTGATGAAAGTGGTGGACCTGGACTGAGGACTGCAGTCAACATTCTCACGAGGGTGTGCACTGACGTGTCGTTTGTGGCGTCAATCGCCAAGAAACCACGGTAAGCCTCTCCGACCTCCTCTCTCGGATGCAGAAATACGTCAGGGTGGAGTCAACCCTTGGAGCCGCTGGGCGACTGAAGCGGCCGCTGGAGAGGGGGAGCTCGAGCTCGGAGGCGGGCGAGAAAAGGCCAAGAAGGGAGGAAACGCACAGAGACAGGCGCCGAGATTCGGAGAACCGACGGGTGTCTGACCGACGACCCGACGAATATCGTCGCGTCAGGGATCTTCCCCGGTTCGGAAGGCCACCATCAGAGATCCTCCCCATCATTAAGAAGCTACCGGAGTTCAGGCGACCAGAACCCATCACTAGGCCTCCATCAGGGCGGGGGGCCGAGCTATACTGTGAGTACCATAAAGGTTTTGGTCACCTAACAGACCAGTGCAGGAGCCTGAAGATGGAAATATCGGAGATGTTACGTCGAGGGATAATCGGAAAAGACGTCGTCGACGGAAAACCAAAAGATCGCGAGCAAGAAGGGGATCGCGAGCGCGAAGGGAAAGGCGCCGTCCTAGTCCTCGCCGGCGGATCGGCGAGTGGCGGCGACAGCGGCAGGAAGAGGAAAGCGTACGCGTCGGCCGTCGTCCTCGGAATCAGCCAACCAAACTTGGAGCCGATCACCTTCTCCGCCGATGACGCGGTAGGGCTAAGCTTCCCTCACGACGACGCCCTGGTCATCCATGCCGACATCGACGGATACACCGTGCATCGCATCCTCGTCGACAACGGAGCGGCGCCTGACGTCCTTTTCTATGACTGCTTCCTGAAGATGACGAACCTGAGCACGGAGCTCAAGCCAGTCGCCACACCTTTGTTCGGGTTCAGCGGAACGCCAGTCACCGCCGAGGGGTCCATCAGGCTCAAAGTAACGCTGGGTACCCGTCCTCGGCATGTAACGGTTGAGGTCGACTTCCTAATTGTGAAGGTCAAGTCGGCCTACAACGCGATTTTTGGACGCGGATTGCTCGGGAAGCTCGGGGGGGTGCCGTCAACATACCACCAGAAACTGAAGTTTCCAACTCCTAGCGGGGTGGGTGAAGTTGTCGGGAGTCAGGCCGAGGCTCGCCTCTGTTATGTCAACTCCATCAAGGCAAAAGAACCAGCTATTTCTGAGTACGCGCCAGCTGTAGATGACACCCCAAAACACGAGCCAGTAGAACTAACTAAACAAATAAAAATTGAAAGCGGACTTCTAATCATCGGGACCGAACTCAAAGAATTGGAAAATGACGTCACCACATTCCTCGGCCAAAGTGGCGACGTATTCGCTTGGTCTGACGACGACCTTCCAGGAATAGACCCGAACATCATCCAACATCACTTGAACGTGGACCCCGAGGCCAGACCTATCCTGCAAAAGAAGAGGCCCTTGTCGGCCGAGTGGCAGGAAGTAGTTGAAAACCAGTTAACGAAATATTTGCATGCAGGTACCGTTAGGAATTCGTTTTACCCGAGCTGGGTCGCCAACGTCGTCCTGGTGCGAAAGGCAAACGGTAAATGGCGAATGTGCGTTGACTTCTCCAACCTAAACAGAGCCTGCCCAAAGGACAGTTTCCCTTTGCCCCGAATCGACCAGCTAGTCGACTCAACTGCCGGACATGAGCTCTTAAGCTTCCTCGACGCCTATTCAGGCTATCACCAAATAAGAATGGCCCCAGAAGACGAAGAAAAGACATCCTTCACCACTGAGAGAGGTTTGTATTGTTTTACTCGTATGCCATTCGAACTAAAGAATGCAGGAGCAACATACCAAAGACTGGTCAACAGAATGTTCGAGAAACAGATCGGCAAGACCATGGAAATATACGTCGACGACATGTTGGTCAAAAGCCGACAAGCCGAGGACCACGTCAGGGACTTAGCCGAAGCTTTCGAAATATTGAAGCTCTACGGGATGAAGCTGAACCCAGAGAAGTGCGTCTTCGGCGTCCGAGCGGGGAAATTCCTAGGGTATCTTGTCTCGCAACGAGGCATTGACGTCAACCCCGACAAAGTTCAAGCTATCCTCGGCATGACGGCTCCGAGAACAGTCAAAGAGGTACAAAGACTTAATGGCATGATAACAGCTCTGAGCAGGTTTATGTCCAGGTCAGCAGAACGGTGCAAGCCATTTTCGAGGTGCTAAGGAAGGGCCGCTTCGAGTGGACCGAGGACTGCCAAAAGGCTTTCGACGAGCTAAAAGAACACCTGGCGAGCGTACCGACGCTGAGCAAGCCGAAGGAGGGTGAAGAGCTGCTGTTGTATCTGTCCGCAACGAGCTATTCCGTCAGCTCGGTCCTCGTCCGAGAAGAAGACCGAGCCCACCTACCGGTGTACTACACAAGCAAGGCGCTGCGAGGAGCCGAGCAACGCTACCCTGATCTCGAGAAGGTCGGGTACGCCTCATCATGGCCGCACGACGATTGCGCCCGTATTTTCAATCACCAAAGTCGTCGTCCTCACCGACACACCGATTCGACAAGTTCTCGAGCGACCCGAGTCCTCGGGAAGGTTGGCCAAGTGGGCCGTAGAGCTCGGAGAATTCGACATTGAGTTCAGGCCCCGTGTCGCTATCAAAGCCCAAGCCCTCGCGGATTTCATTTCCGAGGGCACTGCCCGAGCAGCTACGGAAGAAGAATCCGACGGAAGGTGGGAAGTTTTCGTCGACGGAGCCTCAAACTCCCAGGGCAGCGGAGCAGGGGTGGTCATGCGCTCACCCGAAGGCGTCGACTTAAGGTACGCGGTTCGTTTCGGTTTCCAAGCATCTAACAACGTGGCAGAATATGAAGCGGTGGTATCAGGGCTGAAGATGGCAAGAACTCTTGGCGCAAAGAAGGTCCGTGTCCACAGCGATTCCCAACTAGTCGTTAACCAGGTCTCGCAAGCGTTCGAGGCAAAAGAAGTAAAGCTCGCGTCATACAAAGCCGAGGTGTTAAGGCTCATGGCGGAATTCGACTCTGCGGAGCTTGTGAAGATACCAAGGTCCGAGAACGAGCAAGCTGACGAGCTTTCAAAAATCGCATCATCCGCACTGGAATCACCCACAACCCTATTGATAGAAGAACTATTGGAGCCAACTATAGCGCAAAGAGATCTAATGAGTATCGAGGTAAGAACAACATGGATGACCCCACTAATAAATTTCCTCAGGAGTAGGTTGCTACCGGAGGACAAGAACGAGGCCGAAAAAATGAGGCGGCGGTCATCAAAGTTCTTCATCGTTGGCGACGACTTGTACCGAAAGGGGTTTAGCTATCCCAATCTCCTCTGCGTGACCCTGTTCAAGCCGAGGAAATTATCAACGAAGTTCACGAAGGAACATGTGGTTCTCATGCGGCCCCAGATCTTTAGTAAGAAGAGTGACCCGACAAGGATACTGGTGGCCGACAATGCTTAAAGACGCCGAGAAATACGTCAAAAGCTGCCGACAATGCCAGCTGTTCGGCAAGATCGACCGACAACCTCCATCGGAACTCACGAGCATAAATCCCCATGGCCATTCGCACAATGGGGCATGGACATCCTCGGACCATTCCCACCTGCGACGGGTCAAAGGAGGTTCATCATCGTCGGAGTAGATTATTTCACAAAATGGGTCGAAGCTGAGCCCCTAGCGAAAATTACAGATACCAATGCCTGGGGTTTGTGTGGAAAAATATCATCTGCAGGTTCGGTCTTCCACGAACAATCATCACCGACAATGGACGACAGTTCGACAACGCTAAATTTCGTCGGAATTGCGTCGCATTCGGGATCGAACATAGATTCTCCTCGGTAGCCCATCCCAGTCAAACGGAATGGCCGAGGTCACCAATCGGACGATCCTGGATGGACTAAAGAAAAGGATAGCAAACACAAAGGAGCTTGGGCCGACCAACTCCTCCATGTGCTTTGGGCATACAGGACGACACCAAGGGAAGCCACTCGGGAATCACCCTTCGCGTTCTTTCGGGATGGAGGCAGTGTCGCCGGTAGAAATGCTCGTCCCCTCGCAAAGAATCCTCGGATTTGACGAAGAAAGCAACAATCAGGCATTGCGTGCCGAACTTGACCTAATAGAAGAGAAGCGAGGAAATGCTTCTACAAGGATGGGGATATACCAAAAAAGGGTCAAGAAAAGCTTCGACAGAAAGGTCAAACCACGACGCTTCGGGGTTGGGAGCCTTGTTCTCAGGAAGCTCGCAATTTCGGACCCGAAGTCGGCTAGCGGGAAGTTATCGCCAAACTGGGAAGGGCCATACCGAATAGCCGACGAACTTGGCCAGGGAGCTTATCGGCTCCAAGAGCTAGGGGAGCAGTCATACCGAGAACGTGGAACGCCGAGCATCTTCGACGTTATTTCCCCTAGACACGAGGTCGCTTCGGCACTCTCTTACCAACGAGGTCGCTTCGGCACTCTCTTACTCACGAGGTCGCTTCGGCACTCTCTTACCGACGAGGTCGCTTCGGCACTCTCTTACTCACGAGGTCGCTTCGGCACTCTCTTACCGACGAGGTCGCTTCGGCACTCTCTTACTCACGAGGTCGCTTCGGCACTCTCTTATCGACGAGGTCGCTTCGGCACTCTCTTACTCACGAGGTCGCTCCGGCACTCTCTTACCGACGAGGTCGCTTTGGCACTCTTACTAACCAGGTCGCTTCGGCACTCCCTAAGTACGGGGTCGCTTCAACACTCTCTAAGTCTAAGTACCTGTCGGCGAGGTCATTTCAATGCTCATAGACAATGAACGAATCGTCGGCCCAAGCAAAATTGTGTCAATATTTTCATTAAAGGAATAGAAAGTACATGGACAAGGGCAGCTACGCCTCCTTCAATACGGCGTCAGCTGCCTGATCAAGAGAGCGATCAATGGCCGTCTCCATGGCCTCGTCCACCACAGTGACGAACTCGTCATCTCGGCCTCCGACAGCCTGATCGCCGCCCTCACCAGTTTCTGTAAGAGTCGCGCCCGACAAGTCGAGGTCGGGAAACAACCCCTTCACTTTTGAGAGGCAGTCATTATATCCCGCCTGGAAGAGGTCGGCAATCTCGTCCTGGAGCTCGTCGGAGTCACGATACTCCTCTATCGCCTTGTTCCTTTCCTCAGCAACGAGGCGCGAGAAGTTCTTCCTCGTCTCTTCGTGGGCGGCAATCTCGTCGTATTGCGCCCTCTTCACGGCCTCCAGCGCTTTTTGCGCCCCTCTCTCGGACGCGAGGGCTGCCTGGAGGTCGTCTTCCCTCTTCTTTGCCTCCTCCTTCAGTCGGAGACAGCGGGCCTTCTCGGCGGCCATGAGCTCCTCAGCCTCGGCGATGCGCTTGTCGCAAGCCAATCTCTTCACCTCGGCTCGATGCACGAATGCGTCAAATGCGGCAAGCTAGCTCAGCATGCCATGATAATATTCGTGCATGAGCCGGCGAGCAGGATGGCCAAGCGTTTCTGCCTTGACCTCGGGTGGCAGCGCTTGTCGGCCCCACTCAACTGGGTCCAAGGAGAAGCGAGTCTGAGTCGGAGCCGAGGCAGCAGGTGCTGTAGACGACGACGCCGGAACCGGACGCTTCTTCGGCGCATCATCAGCTGACGGGTCGGCTGCCGAGCTCTGACCAGGCGCTGGAGCCGACGGAGGCACAGCTTCGGCCTCGCGCTGGCGTTTCTCGGGACGAGAAATCACCTTCTTCCCCCTTGATTGAGCTCGGCTCTTGGCCTTCTCCACAAGCGACGGCCCCCTTCGCGTCGGGGGGACGGAGTCGTCCTTGTCGGCCATAGCTGCGAGCACATATGGCCGTTAAATAAGGAAACCGAGGACAGAACAAGAGTACAACTACGAGGCTGGCCACCTTTTGTGCCCTCTTCGATCAGCTGGAACAATTCCTCGGAGATATCGATCAGGTTGGGGGGCTCCACCTCCTTCAGACACTTGAGGTCGAAAAGCTCGGATGCAGTAAGCCTCGGCGATCCAAAAGCTTTGCACCGGACGTCGACGGCCGACCACTTGGTCGGGAACGGCCAACCCGAGGGACTATAGACAAAAACAAAGTTCCTCTTCCAACCGTGGAGCGAGGAAGGCAGTTTTCCAAGAATATGCCGACCATTCCTCGCCGCGAAATAGAACCAGTCCCCGAAGGGCTTAATAGAAAAAAGGTAGAGGAAAAGGCGCGAGGTCGGAGGGACCCCTGCCGTATAACACAAAGACAGAAAGTCGACGATTACGCGCCAGGCGTTCGGCGCCAATTGAGAGGGAGCCACCCCGAGCTCCAGGAGAAGAAAAATAACAAAGGGGTGAAAGGGGAAGCAGAGGCCTGCTCGAACCGCCTCGGTGTAAACCGAGAACCCCCCATTCATGACATAGTGAGCCCTAAATTCCCGGTCGGCAAACAAGACGGCGTCGGTCGGAAGAGCAAACCTAGGGTGCTTCCGCAACCACCTAAAGGTACCGGGAGTGGTCTCGCAGCGAGCTTCGGCCACATTGTCGGCTCGACGTCGAGCGCCGGAGGTATGGGCCGAAGGTTCCTTAGGAACGTAGGTTCCATGGACTAATTCTAGGACAAAGGAATCATCGACGGGCCCCCACACTTGGGTTTCTACGGATGCTGATCCTACCCCAAGGTTTTCGGAAACGGAGTCGGGAGGGTTGGCCGAAACAGGAGGGTCCCCAGATTTTGTGGATGACGACGAAGAGGAGGCCCTAGCAGAAGTAGGAGAAGAAGAAAGGCTCATCGTTTACCTCCGAAGGAAGCAAGCGAAGATCGTCGGGCGACCTCGTGCGGGCGGGCACAATCGTCGGATTGTCGGCACACGTCGGGACAGCGATTCTCAAGGCTCGCACGCGAAGTGAAGAAACGACTGTTTCGCATCGAATCCCAGCTATTTATAAGGCCTCGACGCCAAATGCGATCGAACGACCCAGAAACCCTGCACATCCAGGATTCCGCCACGTGTCGGAAGCCCGACAGCCGGAAGGCGTTGACCCGGATCCCCAGCGCACGCCCCGAAACCGAGCGGCGTCATCATGGCGCAGGGATCAAAGTAAAGTACCTGATAAACCGTCACTAGCAGTACCATCATTATGACAAGACCACGGCTCTCATCATGACAGAGGCAGAGCGCCCCCGATTCAAGCGCGCGGAATACGAGGCGGCGGCGTACACCCGTACGGATCCCTGTGGGCAATAAATGGCTTCTCTCCAAGCCGAGAACTCATCTCAAAGAGAACCCGGGGGGCTAGTGATGCCGGTCGTTGTCAACCGACGAGTCTGCCCGACGAGTCAGGGGTTCAATAAGCAAGCCGAGCCAACGAACCAACAGCTAGGTTGTCAGACGTCGTCCTCATGGGTAAACCAATCACTGCCAAGAACCATTTCAGCCTAGCACTACATCCGGGCGCTCCTGGCTGGCGCCAGGTCACACTTACCCAAGGTGCAGACGAGCCCCGTAAATCACAACTCCCCAGCTGGCCCGTATCCGCTTTGGGCAGGCGGCTGTCGAGGCGAGACTCCCTGTGCCCAGCTGGCGAGGGTTCCCTAAATAGGGCCCTTGCCTTGCGGCGGCTCGTCCGCCCCCATCCCTTTCCATCCAAAGGACCAGGCCCTTATAAAAAGGCGAAGGTGCCCACGAAGAAGAGGTACGCTATCCATAGCACAAAATTCTCTCTCTATTCTCTCTCTTTACAACCTTTACTGACTTGATCGTCGGAGTGTCCGACCGCCGAGGAGTCTCGGTGGTTCTTTGCAGGTCGGGTTCTCTTCTCCGACGACAGCGCGGCGCGGCCAATCCCTCGGGGCCCACCCAGCTCGGCTCCGGTCGACGATTCTTGCTGATTTTTCCAGCAACAGATATATATGTAGAAATTAAGCACCTAATTTTTGCCATATGATGGTGACATTTTAGTGACTTCAGTACGGTACAATCTTTCTCCCATGTACTTTAGTTATATTGACCACTCCAAGATTTGAAAGAGAATCATGATGGAGGGACATTCACGGTTCATTCAGCTTGGAATGCTATCAGGATTCGATCTTCGCCTTATGCATATTATAATTGGATATCGATAGCTCCTACATGCCAACGGGCTTCACTATGCTCATGGCAAGCAAGTTTACATCGCCTGCCCACTCTAGATATTCTACAGAAAAAAAGCTTTCAGTTAGCAAATAGGTGTGCTCTTTGTAGGAATGAAGAAGAAGGAGCTGATCATTTATTCTTCCAATGTAACTTTTCAAGATTTATATGGGGGACCATTTTGTCTCGTTTTAATTTCACTCGATCACCCTCAGACACATTACATGGTGAGATAGAACTTTTGCAACAAAGTTTCCCTACAAATGGCCCACTTACCAAGCTTGGGAAATTGGTCTTTCGATTCACAATATGGTGGATATATTATATTATTTTTTTTTTATAAAAGGTCCTCAGGGCCTCAAACCAGGAGAGTGCACCCTCCCCGGGGGAAGAATGATCTCACTCCACTAGTGAGGGCGACTGGGCCAAAATATATTAAAAGAAAAGGAATTCATACAAAACATTATGGGAATACCCCATTAATCCAATCTGACATGGAAAATGCCAGATTTATCGATAACCATAGGCCCCTTACAAAGATGAGGTAAATTACGAGCCTCCCAAAAGGTAACATTCCGCCTATCCTTCACAGCCACATTAGCAAGGGAATCAGCTAGTTGGTTTGTTTCCGATACACATGAGATATCAGAATATTGTTCTGGATGAGAAGGGATTTAGCCTCCCTCCACCATCTATAGGATTGCCATGAGATCATCTTTTCTTCCCGGAAAGAGCTTACCAGCATTTGCGAGTCAGAATAAATGATGGACAGCCTGTAGCCGAAGGAGGCGGCCAGCCTCAAGCCATCACATAAAGCTCGAACTTCAGCAATCATACTGTTTCCAATACCATAGAAGTGAGAGAAAGCCACATGAACAGTTCCATGGGAATCTCGGATGCATCCCCACCCCACAATCCCCAGGATTACCTTTGCAGGCTCCGTCGACGTTAAGGCAAAAATCATGTAAAGGGGGAATCCAACGAACCAACTTAAGTACTTTGGTTGAACACTGAGGGCCATAACCAAACCCCTGAAGAACTTGCCTGTCATGGGTATTCAAATCAAACCTGAACCGGATGGAGGAGAGGGAGTGAGCAATGCTAGCTTTGATATTGTTAATAATAACACCGGTGTTGTTATGGAGAGATTCAAATCTTCTGAGGCATCTTTCCTTCCAAATATGCCAGAGCATAAGGACCAAAGTGTAAATAGAAACAAACCCAATAGGAGACCGAGTGCTATAGGTCTGCAGAAAACTCCATAGGCGACCAGTGATAGTTGTATGGAGATTAACCCTTGGAGAAATAAGAGTGCTGAACCAACGCCAAAGGTTAGAAGCAATATCACCATGAATAAAAAGATGGTCCAGGTCTTCCATGGAAGGCTGTGCACGCAGGAGCAACGGGACACAGTAGGAATACCAATTTCTGAAATACGACCATCAACGGGGATATCACGGTTGAGAATTTTCCAGGAGACACAAGAGGCTCTACGGTAAAAAGAATTGTGCCATAAAGTATTAAGATTCGGCCTGTGGATACCCTTTGGTCTGATCAAATTATACACAGATTTAGTAGTAAAATAACCGTTGCCAGAAGGTGTCCAAATACACCTGTCCTCCTCATGAGAAAGGGAAATCCCATCCAAAATAGAATGAGGGATGACCGACCTGAGGGGATGGGAGGCATTAGATATCACCTCACATAAGGATATATTCCTAGTGTGTGGAGTCACCTGAATGATGTCACTGAGAGGAGTATCTCCAATCCAGGTATCTTGAAGAATTTTAATTTGCTTGCCATTGCCATGAACCCAATTTAGGAGGCTTGGCCAGGCGGGGCGGTGCAGGCCAGGCGCGGGCCGGGAAATTTAATTTTTGGCGCCGTTGCCGGGGAATTAGAATTTTTAGTTTTGATAATTTTGGTGTTTTTTGTATATATTCAGGCTAACATTTTCTTTCTTTTTGTAGGTATCAAATAAAAAGTGAAAAAATCCAAAAATTGCATGAAAAATCAAAAAAAAAAAGGTAAGTGAGGTGAGTTTCCTTCTCTCACTCTTTCCATTTGTTTTCATTTCCAAAAGAACGAGGGATTACGTTGAAGGTAAGTACCATTAAAACCCTCTTGATTGAGTTTCCTTTTCTTAGTTGCCATGTTTAGACAATTAAAAAAAAATTCAAAAAAATCAATCACTTGGTGAGTTTCCTTCTCTCACTCTTTCCATTTGTTTTCATTTCCAAAAGAACGAGGGATTACGTTGAAGGTAAGTACCATTAAAACCCTCTTGATTGAGTTTCCTTTTCTTAGTTGCCATGTTTAGACAATTAATAAAAAAAAAATTAAAAAAATCAATCACTTGAATCCAATAAAAGATGTCATGTCAAGATTAGAAATTTTCCATCTTTAGGACATGCATCATTTAGATTTCCATCTTTAGGTAATTTTCCTTTTGAAAAGTTTCCTTTCTTGTCGAAGATTGCGGGAGGCAAGGTGAGAATCTCAACTTCTTTAAAAAGCATGATCATGCATTGCCATGCTTGCATAGAACCCCTTGCTTGATTTTGTGGTGTGCACATCATTTCTAAAATATTTTAAGGGCAGCTTCCTTAACAAGATAAGGTGGGGATTTGATCATCCTTCCTTAGCCCACAAACCACAACTTCCTGCATCTTTTGCATTCCCAAGCCAATAAAAGAAAGTAGAAACTTGACCTAGGGTTCGCTTGAGACTTAGGCCCACTTGAGCCCACTATCAAGTTTGGAAACTGGTGTCTAAGGCTAGAGGTTCATAGGCAAACGCCTAAGTGGACAAGTGGTTATTTAATTAGGTCCCTGCGAGAGCAGGGGGAACTTACCACTCTCCCACCTCTTACCTGGCCAGTTAACGGCTTGAGAGTGGATTTGAGCTAGGCCTCAGTTGATTAGTGAGAAATCAAATGTTTATGTCCTAGGGAACCTTAGATGTCATAGGATTAATTGTTTGCTAACTTATTTGAAAATAAAAAAAATCAAATATTTCAAAAAAAAAAAAAAAGGATTTATGTGGGTTGACAATCATGGTTATGAAGTTAGCACATCAATTGGGCAATTGGATCAGCGCATTATGGTATTCACTCTCAACCTAACCCACTTTATCCATCAACCTCTACTTACCAGTCCAATGGCTCTAAATGGACTCAAGCCCATCTGATCATGGTCACCCAATTAAAGATCACATGTATGATTCAGGGTGGAGGAAATATGTTGACCCATGTTACATCTCATCACCTCCCTCAACCCAAGAACAGACCCAAACCTTTCAAGTGTTATCCACACCCACTCCTTACTCAAAAGTTGACCAAGGTGTCTCCCCTGAAAAATTGAGTTTACTCTATCAAGATCCTCAAGGGGAAATTCAAGGACCCTTTCTAGGTGCCGAAATCATATCATGGTTCGATCAAAATTTTTTTGGCATTGATCTACCTGTGTGCTTAACAAATGCTCCTGAAGGCACACCCTTCCAACCACTTGGAGAAGTAATGCCACATTTAACACTTAGAGATCAACCTATTCTGGCCCAAGCCCAAAGTCCACCTATCCACAACTTTCAACATTGGGCCCAATGCCAAATTGATATTCATGACAAAAGCCATCATGAGGGACATGTATATCCACAGTCCACTTATACTTCTCCCCCGCAATCAGGCCTATTTGATGATCAATTTGGGCAATTTATGCAACAAATCCATGATAACCAACAAATCTTTGAGCAAACATTCACCCAACAACAACAAGAATTGGAGCAATCCTTTGTCAAAACTGACCTCCTAATTACTCAACTGATGGAAATCAGAAGGAGGCAAGATAGTCAGTCACCATGCCAACCCATTGACAATCATGCACATCATTATCTTGATTGTGACCAACAATTTGACTCTCAAATTC